>JACEFZ010003737.1:205000-403115 GCA_014155875.1 Cepaea nemoralis | reverse complement strand
GTTACATATATACCTGTGTTATAGATATTCTTATGTCAAAGATATTCTTATGTTATAGATATTCTTATGTCAAAGATATTCTTATGTCAAAGATATTCTTATGTCAAAGATATTCTTATGTCAAAGATATTCTTATGTCAAAGATATTTTTATGTTATGGATATTCTTAATAGATATTCTTATGTTATAGATATTTTTATGTTACATATATTCTTATTGTATAGATAGTCTTATGTTATAGATACTTATGTTATAGATATTCTTATGTTACATATACTCCTGTTACAGGTATTCCTTTGTTACAAACATTATTGTGTTATATAAATTCCTGTGCTATAGAAATTTCTAAATTATATATCTTCTTTTGGTGTAGACATCATTACATTACATGTGAGCCATTCCAACATTACAGACATCCCTAAATTTTAGATATTCCTATATTACTGACATTCTTACATTTTTAAATTTTAGTTGTTTATATCTTAAGACATTCCTGCTATGTCATCATGTACAACTGTATATATCAATATTTGCCAAATGTTTTATATGTTATGTTATTGTTATAACATCTATGACAACATCAAAATTCTCAAATGTAAAACTAATTGCCCATGTAGTATTAAAAATGTTCCATTAATTTGACCCTGTGTCTTTTTATTTTATTTTGAATCCAGTTTAACCTCTTTAGATTATAAATGAAACATTGTGGTTCTCATCTCATCATGTTCCTCTTGTACCTTGCGATGTCGAGGTGAAGTATAAACATCGTGAGAGTGCCCAGTTATGGGCTTCATATTTCGATATTCCCATGGACTCTGCTATTCCCTCCGTCCAACATCTGCGTGGTCGGCCTCTTCCTCTGATTCCATCTGGTCTGTACATCATTGTTTGTTGTGGTATGCTGTTGACTGGTAACCTACTCGCATGGCCAAACCATTTGACTTGCTGCTTTCTAATAAAATCTAGTGCTGCTTTAACCCCCACTTTAGTCCTGATTTCTTCATTTCTGATCTTATCTCTTCTTGATACGTTGAGTATTCTTCTCAGAAACCTCATTTCTGTTGTTGTGATTTTTCTTTTCTCTTTTTCTGTCATTGTCCAGGTTTGACATTGGTAGCATAGAGTTGGCAGGAAGATTGTGTTGCAAAGTGCTTTCTTAGTAATTATTGATACATGCTTGTTCTTTAGTATTGGTGCCATTTGTCCAATGAGTTGATTTGCCTTATCACACCTATTTTCGATATTATACTTCCTAGGTACTTGAAACTTTTTAATTGTTTCAAGGGATGTTCGTTTAGGTGAATTGTTGTTGTTTGTTCTTCTTTAGTTATAGTCATTACCTCTGTTTTGCTTGTGCTAATTTTCATGTTTTCATGTTATTTTCACGTTAACACATTTCGTTTAGACTATTCATGTGGTCTTGTAATTCAGCTTCTGATTTTGCTATTAGTGCTTGGTCGTCCGCAAACATGAGTTCTCTAATGGTTAGATTTGGAGATGGTTCTTCTTCTGTGTTTGCGTCATGCGGTATTCTTGCTCGCTCTCTGCTTGGCTGGTTTCTTTACATATGTTGTTTATATATGTTATGAGGTGACAGGACACAACCTTGTCGTATTCCAGATCTTATGGTGAAGGGTTCTGAGTGTACTCCAGGTGCTCTCACTATGCATTAACTGTTGTTGTATAAACTTCTACACAGGTTTGTTAGATGTGTACTCACTCCATATTGTTTAAGGATTTCCCACAGCTTGTTTCTATCTACTCTATCGAGTGCATTTTCTTGGTCGACAAAGGCTAAGTAAAGTGTTTCATTGAATTCGATCGATTTTTCTATAAGTTGTCTAAGAGCAAATATGGCATCTGTGCATCCTTTGTTTTTCCTAAATCCAAATTGTATTTCTCTTAGCTGGGGTTCTAAAGTAGTTCGTAATCTTTTTCAAGAATTTTGCCAAATATTTTCCCAGTGGAACATGGTGGTTGTTAGTTCAATATTGCAATTTTGTCATTCATTCCTGTTTTCTGATAGTCTGACATTTTGTTTAGCATGATTGGTCTGACATTTTGTTTAGAATTTTTATGTTTGATAGTTATGATAATCTGACATTTTGTTTAGAATCATTATGTAGACAGTTCTGATAATCTTTCTATTAATTATACCCTCGTCATCATGTTTCAAGCCGAGAGACGCAGGCAGTCACGTTTCTCTATGAACATTTGTTCTCCATGTTTTGATAAATATGATTGTTTAGCACCTAGCTTCTATTTAGAGATTGTATTCTTGTTAAACATTCTTTGCACATGTTGTATTGAACAAGTAGCAATACACAGTATTTACAAAGGCACAACAGGCTGAGATACAGGCTAACAATAGAAGATAGGTGGGAGTATATTGGCAAATGTAGCTGTGGAATCGGTAAAATGAGTGCCAAACATTTGATGCAGAAGTGTTGTCGAACATATGCAGAATGGATAAAAATTAATTTCATATCATTATCATCATGTACCGAGCCGTTAAGCGTGGGCGGTCATGTTTCACCGTCTCAAACGATCACTAGAGTCGTGGATCAGCTTTGTGTTCCTGTCTCGACCATATCACACGGCCTAGACATCCAGCTATTTACTTGTCAGCACTTCCCTTGTTCTATTCCCCTCAATCTTGCCAGTTGTCGCCAAGTTCTCCAATGTATTTCTTCTCATAACGTGTCTAAAAAATTTGACTCCCTACGACTAATTTCTCTAGCCAGTGTACGTTTTTCATCTGGTTCTTATATGACTTGTCCATTTGTTTTTCTGTCTGTCCATGGTATTCTTTGCATTTTCATCAGAAATCACATGTTCACAACCATCAGATATTTTTCAGCGTGTCTGCTCATTGTCCACGCTTCACAGCCATGCAATTGTATAGGTTCTATGTAGCACTTAAACGCTCGTTGTCTCGTTGCTAATGACATGTGTATGTGCATGTGTAGCTAAACTTGTCTTTCCTTCTTATTTCCTAATGGAGTATACTCCCTCAGACAACACGCACCAAGCCATTTGTTCATGCTTGGGTGGACTTTGCAGCCAAGGTTTTGTACGGATTGAGATAGCCAGTCTCTGACTAACCATTTTTAGTGGACTCATGCATCATTCTTGGTTAGTTTCAGTGTCAATGTTCTTTCGGACATGCCCTGGTAACACACAGACATTCATAAATGTCAATTTTTCCCGGACATGGCCTGGCAACACACGGACATTCTGTTATCAGACAGACAGTGGGATCAACACCTTGTGCCACATTTATTGAAAGACAGAAGATCAAGTGGCTTGGCCATGTTGTTAGAATGCAATACCAGCAACTACCATCACTGGCCTTACATCAAATATCATCTGCGACGAGACCAAGAGGACGTCAAAGAAGAAAATGGATTGACGACATCAAAGACATTGTACAATCACATGGAATGACACTCCCCAGTACCACCCACCGGGCGCTGGAGTGCAAATTATTTCACCCCACGACGTTTGACGGCAGAAGTGAAAGATGGTGGTTGTGGTGGCGGCGGCGGCGGCGGCGGTGGTGGTGGATGGTGGTGGTGGTGATGATGATGATGACGACGATGATGATGGTGATGATGATGATGACGACGACGATGATGATGATGATTGATGATGATGATTGATTTATTATTATTATTATTATTATTATTATTATTATTATTATTATTATTATTATTATACAGTGAACAACTAGGGTTAGAATTAAATTGTACGAAGACACAGAGAAGAACGAAGTACCACAATGTAATATACAGGTAAATGGGAATGTTCTTAAACAAGTGAATCGTTACAGTTATCTTGGAACAGTTATAGCATCTGATGGGAGATGCCTTAAAGAGATTAGAACAAGCATTGCAATGGCGATGCTAGCCTTTTGCAAGATGGACAACATACTAACCAATAAAAAGATGTCATTTGCAACGAGATAAAGACTGTTGGAGTGCCACATAGAACCTATATGTGTGTATGGATGTGAAGCGTGGACAATGAGCAGACAAGCTGAAAAACATGTAACGGTTGTGGATATGTGGGGGTGGGGGAGCAGGGGAATGGGCCCTTATTCTTAATATGAGCATTTGCCCACAGTGGTCCACTAGACCCACAGCTACTGTGAGTAGGTGTGAAGTTTGACTATCATCTCAGCCCCTGACCAGACCAAGTGCAGTACTGAGAGGTAATACAACACTTTTTTTTTTTAATACGTTTATTTTATACAAAGCAATGTATATTTACAAGGTGCAATGCGTGTTTGTTTGTTTGTGTATATTACAGAGCGTTGCCGTTTGTTAGTGTTATGTCATATGCGTTAATGAAACAAAAACATACATATACAGTTATGATAATGACGTACGCTTTCAGTCATCCCATTCTAACGTGATTGGTGGTAATAGTGATGATAATGGTGATGATAATGATGATGATAATGGTGATGATAATGACGGAGACAACAACGACTATGATGTGGTTCCTTCCCCTCGTTCATTCTAAACCCATCATTCTCACACGCTTATAAACCTTCAACACACATCACGCGTTCTCTTCCACACCGACAATATATACATTAAAGGAAATGTTGGTGTCAAGGTCGAAACGGCAAAAGCCGCCCCACGTTTTACACTGCAGGCAGTCTCATGCAAGCTTAGTTTCCTGTAAGTGGATTCAATATTATTGCTGAATGACAGCCCTCGACTTAATCGCGAGTGCCCAGGATTTGCTTGTGGTGGGGTGGGTTGAGACCAGGAACGCGGTCAACACGGAGGGAGGGAGAGAGAGGGAGCTGGGGAGGGGAGAGGAGGGGGAGGGATAAAGAGAGAGCGCGCGTAAACAGATTGGAATTTGTTAAGTTGTCCATTTGCGAATTCAGCGTATACATAAATATCCCATTTATTATGTACAAAAACAGGCTTTTACATTGCGAATACAGCGTATAGTCATTCATGTTTGGGGTGGGGGGGGGGGGAGAAAGAGAGAGAGAGAGAGAGAGAGAGAGCTGTTCAGACCGAGGTCAAACTTCGGTCGACAAGACCACTGACTCACAAAGGCCACCGTCCCATTGTTCTGTCTAGGTTGGGCTCCAAGGACTCAGTAACAAAGAAGGGACATTTATTCAGTTATTTGGCGCTTTGTTCCTCAATGCTTGGGCTTAGTGGTACACATGCGGAGTATAGAAATATACTGTGAGAGTGTGCGTTTGAACATGTATGTTATGTAGTGTGAAACTTGATGGGGTTGGCTCTTGTTTATTAATCTGCGAATAGCTGGGCGATTGTTTGTTGAAAAATCTTTGCTAGTGTGTGTGGTTGTATTGTTTGGTGATTGTGTGTGGCCGAGTTTCTACTCGACCATATTACGTTTCTATACTCCGCCAGTGCAACAAGAAGTTTAGTGTGTTTGTAT
This sequence comes from Cepaea nemoralis, assembly GCA_014155875.1. Taxonomy (NCBI): domain Eukaryota; kingdom Metazoa; phylum Mollusca; class Gastropoda; order Stylommatophora; family Helicidae; genus Cepaea; species Cepaea nemoralis. The sequence continues at coordinate 397,679 of JACEFZ010003737.1, read as the reverse complement.
TTTGTGGCTGTGGGTATTGTATTTAAAAAAATGGCCTTATAAGCGTCAGTTTTCTTGTTTGTGTGTGTTTCTATTAATTGTTGCAGTGCAATCTTAGTGGCTGTGATTGCTGGGCATTCATAAAAGAGATGATCCTCTGTTTCCTGAATATTTTGTCTACATAATTTGCATGGGGCTATTTGCTTGGATGTTTGTGCGGCTCTCTCTGTTGTCGGGGTCATATTATAAATTAGCCTGTATGTTATTTCTTTGGATTTTGATGTGATATGTTTGTTGTGTAAGTTAGTGAAGGTGCAACTGTAGTCTTTCATGTGATATTTGTATCCTCTTTTGATTCTCAGGTGTAGTGGTGGGGCTTGTTGTTGTACTAAATATGTGTATATCTGCTTGGTTGTCTGTTGTATTAAGTGTTCATTACCTTGAATTGCTTGCATACATGTTCTGTAGAAGTGCGGTAGTGTGCCGTAATAGTGCGGTGTTGTTTTGTCTATTTTCTTAATTCTGTGTAATCTAATTGCAATATAGTATAATGCTAGCGAGTGTTGATCTGGATGATTGATGATGCGTCCTATGTGGTTGATTCTTAATGCTTGTATTTTTGTGTTAAGGTCCTGTAGTGAAATTCCCCCTCTAGTCTTCTCTTGTATTAAAGTCTTGTGCTTTATACTGTGGATTGTGTTTTTAAAGATGAATTTTCTGATGTGTTTCTTTATGTCTGTGATTGTTTGTTTTGGTGGGTCTAACACTGTGGCTAAATATAGTATTTTAGGAAAGATGAAGGTGTTTACAATAGTGCTTCGTATAAAAATTGTTGATGTCTTGTATTTGAACCTATGTAGTATGTCTATAATTTGTTTTGTCAGTGATTGCCATGTTCCTGTGTGTGTTATTCTGGGATTGGATGGAAAAGTGATCCCATAAATCTTCATGTTATCTGTGACTGTTAGATCCTGGGGGAAATCTGCTTTATTCTTCCACTTCCCCAGACCCATTATTTTAGACTTCTGTATGTTTATTTTGGCCCCACTTCCTTCACCAAACTGTCTGAAGGTGTGAAGTATGTTCGTTATGGAAGTGTTGGTTGTAGGGAAGAAAGCGGTGTCATCTGCATAAGCAATTAATTTCCGCTCTCCAGACCCTTGTATAAATGTACCTTTAATGTTAGTGTCCTGTCTAATTGCTTCTAAGAGTGGTTCTAGTGTGAGTACATATAGGACTGGTGATAGTGGACACCCTTGTCTGACAGATCTAGTGATTCTGAAACTGCCAGTAAGTGAATGATTCACCAGTACCTTACTTTCAGGATTTTATACAATATTTCTATCCACTGTCTATAGTACTGTCCTATGTTGCAGTGTGCTAGTGTTTTGTGTAAGTATGAGTGTGAAGATTCTGTCAAAGGCCTTCTCCTGGTCTAAAGATAAGAGAGAGGATTGACAGTCTTTCTGGTGGGTGTATGTAATGAAATCTCCTAATGAAGTGTGTATGTTGCTGTATGTTTCTGTGTTGAATACTGCACTGTTGGTCTGGGTGGATGAGTGATGGCATGAAGTTTTTTTATTTTGTTTGCAAGTGATTTTGCTAGAATTTTGTAGTCTGTGTTTAATAAGGAGATGGGTCTATAGTTTTTCAGCTGTGTTTTGTCTGTGTTGTCTTTAGGTATGAGTGTTATATATGACATGTTGCAAGTGTTTGGGAGTTCTTGTTTATGAAAAGCTTCTTGGTAGACTTTTAGAAGGAAATTGCCTAGGATAGGAAAGAAGTGTTGGTAGAATTCTACTGTGAGTCCATCTGGTCCTGGTGTTTTGTCTTTTTGCATTTGATTGAGTGCATGTGTTATGTCTGCTAATGTAAGCTCTGTGTCTAGTGTGTCTTTATCTGTGTCTGACAATTTTCTTTGTGTATTTTAGGAATCTATTTTGTGTTTGTGTGTTGGCGGGTTCTGTTGTATATAGGTCAGTGTAGTACTGTTGGAATGTTTCTAGTATATGTACTGTCTCTGTTTGTGTGTTTCCTTGCATGTCTGTTATTGCTCCTATTTGTCTGTTGCGTTGAATGTTTTGTTCTAATGCAAGGTGCTTGTCTATTGGGACTTTCTTCTGATATGTTAGTAAGTTTAGTTCGAAGGAGTGCACCACGGAAGTGTGTGTTGCTGGTGTTGTTCTAATTGTGATTCTAGTGTGTTTAGGTGTGGTGCATTCCTGTCAGTCTGTTTTGTGAGTTGTATTGCTGTCTGTATGATATGTTCTTGTTGTAGTCTGTCTTTATGTATGATGGATGCTAACTGTTGTGTTCTATACCGTATTGTATTCTTTAGTAAATCCCAAATTTGTGTTATGTTGTCCGTGGGTGTACTATTAGTGTATGTTAGAATAAGTTGTGTCACATGTTGTAAATAACCTGTATGTTGGAGTAAGGAGTTATTGAACTTCCAATGTGATGTTCTTTTTGATGGCCTTGTGTTTGTAGTGTCTGTAGTGATATGTGTTATTACTGCTTTGTGATCTGTGTATTGTAATGTCTCTTGTAGATGTTTTGTGTGTATTATTTGGTGTGTTGAAGGTGAGTATACTCTATCTAATCTGGCTGATCTATTGTAAGCCCTATTTTTGTGTGTTGTTGCAATGTTATTAGGGTGTCTGTATCGGAAAGCGTCTATTAGATTGTGTGTGTCTAGGTCTTTAGTATATCCAGTTGATGTATTCCACTTCTGTCATTTCTCCTTAATTGTGTCTTGATTCCTGCTTTGCCTGCCCCTACGATATCCAAATCTGAGAGTACAAAATTGAAATCCCCTGCAAGGATAATATTTTGCCCTCTGTATGTTTGTATAAGTAAGGTGTCTAATTCTTGGTAAAAGTTTGGTTGGTGATTGTAATTTGGTGGTGCATGTATGTTCACTATGGTGTATGCTTGTATAGTGTTTTCTACCTGTATTATGGAGATTCGTCCATGGTTATCCGTGTGTGTTTTAATTATGTCCCACCTGTCTGATGTCTGCAGAATAGCTGTTCCTGACCCAATTTTGTGTGTGCCTAAACTAAAGCATGAATGTCTGAGACCTAGCTGTGTGGTGATATGTTGTGCGAATGTTTTTGAACATATATTTGTTTCTTGTAGTAGTAGAAAATTTGGTTTGTGTTTGTTTATTAGTGTGATAATATGTTGTAATTTTGTACGTATACCACAAATGTTTAAAGTAATAATAACTAAATCACTAGTCATTATAATTTAAGTAAAATCAAATGAATGAGATATAATAAGTGTATAGAATCACACGCAAAATTATTATCCTTGTTGAGTACATTTAGGCGAGCAGGTCTGTAGCGTCAAAGGTTTGTGTGGGAGGATCATCTTGTTCCTCGTTCTTATCACTTGTGTCTGTGTCTACGAAGAGAGTGTCTGGTATGCTGTATGTGTCGTCTTCGTCTTGTACTTGTGTCTCCTCTTGTTGTTCTTGTTCAGTTTCCTTTGTCTTGCCTATAGTGGCTTTGACTTTTTCTTTCTTTGGCAGTGATAAATCGTCTGTTTCTGTGTCGTCGCTGTGTTTTGACTGCGGTCTTGTTTGCCCATGTTCTCTTCTTTGGTTTGCTGACGACTTGAAAACCGTCAGAGTCTTCATTCCTTGGATTTATGTCTTGTGTATTAATTTCTTGTGTGTTATTTTCTTGTGTGTTGATTTGACTGTTGAAGGTTTGTGTCAGTTCAATCTCTCCCTGTGGAGAGGTTTCTCTTTCGAGCGGTGGGAAATCTTCTTGGCTTTGAACCCTTATTGTTGCTGCTATTGGTGTCATCGATTGTCGTCGACTAGGGCATTTATTTGCCCAGTGGTTGTTTTGGCCACAAGCTGGACAATCGGTCTTTCTCCCCGGCATCGTGATCAACACTCTGTGGTTATTGTTCGTTATACCGGGAGTGTAGATCCGTATGTAATGGGGAACTTCCTTTGTTGGGTTGCAGAGCGCTCCCCACTTGCCAGCCCCATTCTTTATCCTAAAGACCTCAGCCTTGTCGTCTCCTGTAATACTGTGCACCAGTTTTTTAACTCCCTGAGGAGCAATCGTGACAGGTAGCCAGTGGATGGTCAGCCTGTCCCTTTCTTTGTCTAGATGTTGTAGTGATATGTCTATCCCTAGACTTGGTATAGAAAACTTTTTGCCGTGTATCTTGTCATACACGGCTTTCTGAGCCTCTGCTGACAGGTGAAAGTACCACCTAGTGGGAACTTCGAACCTATGCAGGTCCACGACTCCCCCAAAAGGTACACCTCCTGGACCAGTTAGGGCACTCATAATAAGTGCGGGTGTTGCTTTAGCAGCCGCCCCGGGACCAGTTATGGAACACACTATCGTTCCGGACTGGTGGAGTAGCTGGACATCGTAGTCATTTATCGAGATCCCGACATCAGTGATATTCGAATACATATTGAAAAATTTGTTGTTTCAGGTAATAATTCCGGGGAAATATCCAGAAAATCAAAAACACAACGAATATCACCACTAAATCCGGAAATAATACACAATTTCACACTGCGGATTTCACAATTTGAGAAATATAAGTATTGCACTCGTGAACGAACGGAGTATTTTTGTTCCCACAGAGGGGAACGAGTTGTTTATATGTATAACGGATATAACTGGTAATAGTAACTAATAGGGTCTCCTTTCGGAGTAAAAAAATGTTTTCCCACAGAGGGTAATCGTTATATGATAGGGAGTTGTTCCCGCAATTTTTTTTTTTTTCAACGTTTATTTCATACAAAGCAATGTATATTTACAAGGTGTAATGCGTGTTTCTTTGTTTGTGTATATTACAGAGCGTTGCCGTTTGTTAGTGTTATGTGTCACATGCGTTAAAAACAATTACATGCATATACAGTTATGATAATATGACATTTATGGCATAGTGCATGTAAACACGCATTCCTCGTTTCATTTCCATATTCACACGTGGAATGCATGTTACCCCTGTCCATATCTCTCTCTCTCTCTCTCTCTCTCTCTCTCTCTCTCTCTCTCTCTCTCTCTCTCTCTCTCTCTCTCTTTCTCTTTCTCTATCACACACCCACACACACATTCTCTTGCTTTTTATAGATGATAGTGCATGGATTTCAGTGATCTAGGGCAATAGACTTAACAGTCTCATTCTATTTAAATTGTGTGTATGGGGGGGGGGGGGGGGGGGAATGGGGTTCCATGTGCATATATTAATATAATTACCTGTGTATCAACCAAAGCAATAGTTATATTTACCTAGATACCTACACGAATTACCCATACTTGGCTACCCATATACAAATACCATACATGTTGGCCTTGGTATTCTACAACTATGTATTCGTGCTGGGAAATCCTGTTGAAAATAATAGGCAAAGAGCAAACCGCTGAACGCAAAATTGCCTAGTGACCAGCCGCCACTAGATACACAAAGCCGGTGGCCGGGTCTTACAAAGGACACGCAGCCAGTTTTCTACAAAGCCGTTGTTTCCCTAGGCCAGAGGCGTGTATTAATAGTAATATCTGTGCTCTCCGATGATTGTTTCCACCTAGTAAGAAGTGTTCCAAAGTATTTACAAAATAAACCGCACACAGGGCTCGCGTCGCGAGGCGTACACACGTTCTAAAATTTCCGCAACAGTGACTGGTCTGGGACGCTCCCGTTCAAACTGCACTGTTATTAGTCAAAACGACCGGGTGTCGGTATTATATGATAGCCCTCTGAGATAAAACATGTATATCCATATTCTATGTTCCACATTCTACCATACAAGCATGCACCTATATGTGTGCATATATGCGTGCATGTCCACATTCATACATATTATGGATATTCAATTGAGTAAACAAATAAACTGGTTTTATTTCGTTATGTCTGTGTGTTTGTGAATATTTGTGTTATTTTGTTTTGGAACATATGCAGTATTAAACGTGAATTGTACGTTTTGTATTTGTAAAATGCGGCGTTTCTACAGGACCATACTAGGTACCTGTATTCTGCCAGAGAAATCAGCAATTTCGTGTGGTTGTCTTTGGAAGATTTGGGTAAAGTGTTTAAAAAAACTGCTTTATACATATCTGTTTTCTTTTTAGTAAATGTTTCAATGAGTTGTCTCAGTGTGTCTAGTGCGGTTTGGACTGTTGGACAAGTGTAATAAATGTGATCTTCGGTTTTCTGTATGTTCAGGCTGCAGAGCTGACATTGTGTTATTTGTTTTGCCCTGCGTGCTTGTTTTTCCGTAGTAGGTGACATGTTAAAGATTAAACGGTACGTAATTTCTCTGGCTTTGGGTTTGATGTGCGGATTGTGGAGATTAGTGAAAGTACATGTGTAGTCTTGTATGTAGTATTTTTGTCCCCTTTTTATTCTGAGTCGTAGTAGGGGTGCTTGTTGATTGACTAGATATTTGTAAATCTGGTTTGTTGTCTGGTGTAGTAAATGCTCGCGTCCTTGAAGTGCGTGTATGCATGTCTTGTAGAAAGCGGGTAGTGTTCCAAAATGGTGTGGTGAATTAAGTTGTATTCTTCTAAGGTGTTGCAGTCTGAGTTCTATGTAATAGAGTGCTAGTGGGTGTTTTTCAGGTTGATTGAGGATATGTCCTATGTGTTGGATTCTAAGCGCTTGTATTTTTGTATCTATGTCTTGTAGTGCTATTCCTCCTTTTCGTTTGTCCTGTATGAGTGTCTTATGTTTGATGGAATAGATTGTGCTGCCAAAGATGAAACGTCTGATGTGTTTGTTGATGTCTGTGACTGTCTGTTTAGGAGGGTCTAGCACTGTGACTAAATATATTATTTTGGGAATGACGAAAGCGTTAACTATGATGCTCCTACCAAATATTGTGGATGTCTTATACCTGTATCTGTGCAGCATGTCTATAATTTTTTGTGTGAGGTTTTGCCATGTCTGTGCGTGCATCTGTCGGGAGTTATTAGGAAATGTTATCCCATATAGTTTGATGTTGTCTGTGGCTGTTAAGTCGGGAGGGAAGTCTGTTTTGTTTCGCCACTTACCGAGACCCATTATGTGTGATTTTTGTATGTTTAATTTTGCCCCACTCCCCTTACCAAACTGTGTAAAGGTGTAAAGTATATTTGTAACGGATGTTTTGTTGGTGGGGAAGAAAGCGGTGTCGTCTGCGTATGCAAGCAACTTCCGCTCTCCTCCGCCTGGTATGAATGTGCCTGTGATGTTGGTGTCTTGTCTGATTGCTTCCAGTAGTGGTTCTAAAACCAGCACATATATGAGCGGCGACAGAGGACATCCTTGTCTCACCGATCTTGTGAGCCGGAAGCCTGCAGTGAGTGTGTGGTTAACCAACACCTTACTCTCAGGATTCCGGTACAAGATCGCTATCCACCTCCCAAAGTACTGGCCTAAATTGCACTGTGTTAATGTCTTGTGTAGATAGGAGTGGGAAATTCTGTCAAAGGCTTTCTCCTGGTCTAGGGACAAAAGAGAGGCCTGACAGTCTTTCTCCTGTGTGTATGTGATGATGTCTCTAATAAAATGTGTATGCTGGTGAATGTTTCTATGTGGTACGCCGCATTGTTGGTCTGGGTGTATGAGTGTTGACATAAAGGGTCTCAGTTTGTGGGTCAGTGCTTTTGTTAGTATTTTATAGTCTGTGTTGAGTAGAGATATGGGTCTGTAATTTTTCATGTGTGTCTTGTCTGTGTTGTGTTTAAGTATGAGTGTTATGTACGACATGTTGCAACTGTCTGGTAGTTGTTCTTTGTCAAAGGCGTCTTGATATACTTTAAGAAGAAGGCCACCTAAGATAGGAAAGAAATGTTGGTAGAATTCTACAGTCAAGCCGTCCGGTCCTGGTGTCTTGTCTTTGTTCATTTTGCTGAGTGCGTGTGTTATGTCTGCTAGTGTTAGTTCTGTGTCTAGTATGTCTTTGTCTGCGTCTGACAGCTGTTTACTGTATTTTAGAAATTTGTCTTGTGTCTGTGTGTCTACTGTCTCTGCTGTAAATAGGTGTGTGTAGTATTGATTGAATGCTTCTGTTATTTGCGCGGGTTCTGTTTGTGTGGTGCCTTGCATGTCTATTATTTTGCTTATTTGTCTGCTGTGTTGTACGTTCCGTTCAATCGCTAAATATTGTTTACTGGGAGACTCTTGCGTGATTGTGGTTAGTTTTGTTCTAAGGAGGGCGCCTAGATATCTGTGTTGTTGGTGCTGCTCTAATTGTTCTTCTAGTGTGTTTAAATGTGGTGCTTTATTGTCCATCTGTTTTGTTAGTTGTATGGCTGTTTGTATAATTTGTTCTTGTCTTAATCTGTCTTTGTGTATGATGGATGCTAGGTGTTGTGTTCTGCTTCGTATTGTATTTTTCAGTAGGTCCCAGTATTGTCCGATGTTATCAGCCGGTATGTGGTCGGTATATGTGTGTAAAAGTTGTACCATGTATTCCTCATATTCTGTATTCTTTAGAAGTGTATTATTAAACTTCCAATGTTGTGAACGTTTGTTTATCTGTGTGTTTATGTTGCTTGTACTGATGTGTGCTAATATGGCTTTGTGGTCTGTGTACTGTAATGTCTCTTGTAGGTGCCTAGTGTTTACTATGTGGTGTGTTGCAGGTATATATATCCTATCTAATCTTCTTGCTGTGTGGTGTGTTTTATTTGTGTGGGTTGTTTCTCGCTTATTTGGATGTTTGTGTCTGAATGTGTCTATTAAATTGTGTGTGTCTAAAATGTTTTGCAGTGTTTCTAACTGTGTTGTGCTTTCTCCTTCCATTCTCATAACCTGTGTCTTCATTTCTCCGCCTATTATATCCAATGCCTGTAAGACGCAGTTGAAATCTCCACAGAGTATGATGTTCTGTCCTCTGTATGTGTGTGTGAGTAGTGTGTCTAGTTCTTCATAAAATTGTGGCTGATATTTGTAATTTGGTGGTGCATGTATGTTGACAATGGTATATGTATGTGAGGTGTTACTTATCTGTGTTATGCTGATTCTACCCTGGCTATCCCGATTTGTTTTTAAAATGTTCCACCTATCTGATGTTTGTAGTATGGCTGTCCCAGAACCTATGTTTTGAACTGCCAAACTGAAGTGTGCATGTCTTAGTCCTAATTGTGTTGTAATTTGTGCGCCATGTATATCTGAATGAATATTTGTCTCTTGTAGCAGGATGAAATCTGGTTTGTATTTGTGTATGAGTGTGCAAATGTGTTGTTGTTTTGTGCGTATACCAGATATATTTAAACATATTATTTTTATGTCGTCACCCATCACAAGTATATAAACAAAAGAAAATTATATTGCGTGCAAATGACAATTGACATTACTAAACTAAGTAAGGAAATATGTTGCATACAGCTGTTCAGTGCGTTTTGGACGTTCCCGAGTTCTCTTCTTCTTCAGTGTCAGTGGCGATAAATAAACGTCTTAAGGATATGTTGTCCTCTTCCTCTGTGTTCTGTTGTTGATCATTTGTCCTTACTGTGGGGCTGTCCGGTTTGTTTACTTTTTTTGGTGTGGCAATTGGAGAATCGTCGTCTTCACTATCGCTGTTTTCTGCGTTTTTCTGCATTCTATTGCGCTTCTTGTTATGAATCACTTTAATGAAGCCGTCTTTGTCTACCTCTTTGTCATTTTTAATGGCCTCCCGTTCATCTGAATTGTTTTCCTTGGTCGGGGTTGGGGATGGGTGTGTATTTAGGGTTGTAGGTGATTTGGATTTGGGTTGGGTTTTGCTGTCTTGTTCCTTTTGTTGATTTGTTCTTTGTGTTGTGATGTCGTTTGTGGCCAAGGTATTGGTGATTTCAGTCTCGATTGGTGTTGTTACTGGCGTGGGCATTAGTGCTGCCTTCGGCACTGTGGTTTCCACTTGTTCTCGTGATTGTGTCGGTGGCTGCTGACTCTTTGCTTCTACCAGCGGTGGAAAGTTTTCCACCGTGTTTTCATCAACCTTTGGCCGCGGTCTTCGGCTCGGGCACCGATTGGCCCAGTGGTCGTCCAGACCACAGTTTGGGCACGTTGTTCTGCGCCCAGGCATCGTGAAGAGGATACGGTGGTTGTTACCGGTTATTCCAGGGATGTTTAACCTAGCATAATGCGGCACTTCTTGAGTTGAATTGCACAAAGCACCCCACTTCCCCGCACCATATTTCAGTCTGAATACTTCGGCGTCTTTGTCGCCTGTTGCCATTCCGACCAACTCTTTGACAGCCTCGCGGCTCATGGTATTTGGCAACCAGTGTATGGTCACCCGCTCTTTTTCCTTTTCCACGTGCTGGATCTCTATTTCAAGATCGCAGCTCGCGACCTTTAGTTTCAGTCCATGTAATTCTTGATATTTTTGGTTGTACGCTACCTGTGTTAAGTTCACAAACCAGCGCGTAGGTATTTCGAAGCGGTAAATGTCCGTTATGCCACCCGCGGGAACACCAGCTGGGCCCAACAAAGAGCTGGCGATTAGAGTCGGTGTGCATTTTACTGCCGCTCCCGGTCCTGTTACAGACAGCACGAGGGTACCTGTGCTGTGTAGCTTACCGTGTACTGCGCTGGTTGTGAAGTTATAAACTGGTTGGTCCATGTTCTCAGAAAACACAGGTCACGTCCAGTTGAAAATTTTGTATGAGATTAGCCAAAAGGCCGAAACGGTTTGAGCAAATCGGATATGATTCTTCTTGCAACCTCATGAAATAACTTGAGACGCCTTAGTGGTTTAACATATTATCGAGGATGTAGAATAGCATAAAGAAATAAGCTAATTACCATAGAAAATTATCTTATTCCTAGAAGATCTAACATAAATAGTATTGTAATTTTTTTTTAAATGTTCAATTCAATTATCATACTTATTGACTGTTTGTAAAATAATGTAATGATTAAATTATAAGAAAGTAATAATAAGGTGAATTATTTCCCTTGTTCAGTCTTTTTTCCAAAATTTCGTAAAGCGATGTAACTCATGAATAACTACTTGACTGGATTATTGCGATTTCCTCCCTTTTTGTAATAATTTTTTTTTTCATATTTTTTCATTATTGTTATTTTTTTTTCAATTGAAAATAAAAGATAGTGGTTGTTAGTGATCTGTAGAGAGCCGTAGTGGCGTATACACTATCATCATACAGCTCTTCAAAAGGAAACCTTAACAAATCACAGATGATGGCTAGCATTGATTGCAGTGGTCGGGGTTATGTGCATATGCGTGTAAACAGGTGTGATAATGATACAGTACTGTTCCTCCGGATGGGGGTATGGCTGAAGGGTGGAGCCGAGGTGGCAAAGTGGCTAGCGAGGAGTTCGCCGTGGCTGAAGAGTAAAGACGTAAGGGTAGCATGGCAAAATGACTAGCAAGGAGGTCGCCGCGGCTTAATGTGTGAGCAAGGGGTCGGCGTGGCTGAGTGTATGAGAAAGTGATCGCAGTGGCCGAATGTACGACCAAGTTGTCGCCGTGGCCGAATGTATGACCTAGTTCTCGCCGTGGTCGAATGTACGACCAAGTTGTCACCGTGGCCGCTTGTATGACCACGTGGTCACCGTGACCGTATATATGACATAGTGGTCGAAGGTGTATGCTGATGTCGGTGTGGTCGACTGTGACTGTGGAGAGATATGGATGGCAAAGTGGCTAGACAGTAGGTCGCCGTGGCTGAAGGGTGGAGCCGATGTGGGAAATTGGTTAGCGAGGAGGTCGCCATGGCTGGAGGTTGAGACTGGCTGAGAAAGTGGCTAGCGAGGAGGTTGCCGTGGCTCAATATATGACCAAGTGGTCATCGTTGCCGAATGTATAAATAAGTGATCACCGTAGTCGAATGTATGACCAAGTGGTCACAGTGACTGAATGTATGACAATGAACATCAAGTCAAATGGTATAGTATAGAGGATAAGCGGTCTACAGTCAACCATTTCGACGCATATTTACTGATCCGATCGTCAGAAGGCCTTGGATTTCCGATATATTTCTAATGAAAAGTGGTTGCCAACGAGCCCTTTCTGACGTAACTAGGGGTATTGAGATGCGGCTACGTTGACACTCTTTATGAATTACACACTGATACACCGTGAACACAACTCGTCACCATCGAGTGATAGAATGGCATCATGTATTGTTTCCATGCGACACAATCACTGGGATATTCAAAGGTACACATACACCCACGACATTTGTTCACACACTGCTTGTAGTACGTCCTGCTATCCAGGCTATCTAATCAACTACAATGGTCTACACATACACTCTTCTATCCTACTTACAGTCCTGTTAAACATGGTCGCATGGCGCCTACATTCACAGGCCGGCAACCTCTGCCCACGGCACACGACTCGACTCCGTGCTGTAACATGTCCACCCGCCTGGTCGCGGCAACGCTGTTCTCATCAATCGGTACACGCTTGAATTATCTAGCGTACACAGTTACTTGCCGTCGACGATTCTCGGCGTTTCATTGCCACAAGGGATATTCAGTTCTCAGCCGACACACTTCTCTGCTTTCGTGATCTGTCTGTCATGGCTTCCCAACTCCGACTGACTCCCTTTGTCCGTGCGCCCTGCTCGACCCTCCTAATCACGTGGCCTCCTCCTCGCAATTCTATTGGCCACTATCTTTAGCCCGTTACCGGTGTCTTTTTCCTTATCACTCTCCGTGATTATTTATCATTAATAATGTTTCAACAATCTATGTTGCTGTTAACCAGGTCTTAAGTAATCTGACTCATGGCATATGCCCCCCGCAATTTCAAAAATGTTCTACATTTTTGGGTTCTTCCTTATCTCTACACTTGACATGAGTCAGCTTGGTCGCACATGCCTGTCCCTGGTCGCACATATCTGTCTACTGCCTCATGCCTTTGAGCTTGCTTCTCAGTTCCCTTTAACTTCCCTCTGTGTTACGTTGATATTCTGCCATACCTTCACACAAATTATAATGTCGGACACGAATATCCGTCTATTCCCAAATAGACCTCGTGTGGCCTCAACCCCCTTTGTTTTCGGCAAGTTGAGGACCAACCTACTATGAGTCCCAATGTCCCACCCCGGACATTCCCATAAGGTTCCTCATTTATACCTCGGTACAAGCAACTGACACCCTCCCCAGCCCTTAAGCCCTGGGTGCAGGAACGTGTGTATTGCAGACATATCAATTTCACCCATATTTTGTTTAAGCTCTATTTTGCTCCTGAGTAGTCTATGCTACGACTGTGGATCTCTTTGGTGCGAGTACCTATGACTCTTGTATATGTCTTGTCAACGTGTGTGCGTGGTTGGCTGCCATTAGTTACTTGTGCTCTGTGGCTATCTCTTCCCTTTATTTGCCTTCTGTTTATCCCTGGTGTTCTTGCTACTAACTTTTTCCTTGTCGTGTTCCTAATACCATGACCCTTATATACCTTGATATACATCTACTACCATGCCAAAGTACTACATGTTAACATATTATATGTACAAAGTACTACCACTTGGTACTATTATCAATGGTACTGCTAATAATCCTACTCCACTATCCTTGTATTCTTTCTTTCACCTGTACTTGTACTCTGTTCTCTCTCTCTCTCTCTCTCTCTCTCTCTCTCTCTCTCTCTCTCTCTCTCTCTCTCTCTCTCTCTCTCTCTCTCTCTCTCTCTCTCTCTCTCTTTCATTCTCTCTCTTTCATCCATTCATCACAAGTTTCTCTCTTTTTATTTTTTTTTTTTATTTTTTTTTTATTTATTTTTTTTTTTTAATAGTGTTTAATTTTTTATTCTGTACTCTGTCTTACAACACGCATACTCGAACCTCAAATGTTCCGTCTATGCCTGTACGCTTCCTGTATACCGGTGTGCAAGTATCCCAGTTGTGTTCAAATTGATTCTCATTCGCACAAATTCCTACTCTCAGTCTTCTCGTCCCCTTTCTCTCACTTCACTGTCACTCAACCTATTCTTATGTTATGTATATGTTACCACCATCAGCTAAATTTCTCCTACCAATTGTACATGTTTGTCTCTCCAATATACAATATTGTCACAAAACCTGAATAATATATACGATTGGACTCACATGTAATATTGCAAGCACTGTTCAAACTTTCACTCGCCCATCATTATTATCTCTGTGACAATATGTATTAATGGTAGTAATGTCTCATTTACCTTCTTCTTCTTTTCCTTTTATGTTATGGGTGTCATCTGTGATGTATCGTGGTTTTCGACCCACTGTCAACCTTCCTGCTCTAGTAGATGTCGATTCTTCTTTTTTCCCTTTGCGATCATTTATCAGTTTCTACCGACATTCATTTTATACGTTGTGTTACAATCAGGTAATAGTACAATCAATATTGTTACAATTACTATTACCATTACATGCATATTGATTACAAATATACATGGCATGATGATCATGATCATAAGAATGTACTGATGTCTATGTATGTAATTACAGCCATTAAAATGATATTTATCTCTATCTATGTGTATTATGAGTTTTGTTTATTGAATGATAGTGAATGTTACTAACTATTACTCCCTTGGTTGGTTCTGGCTGGTATCTGTCTTCGCTGACTGTATCTTCTACCCATCAGATTCCCAATCTTCCTTGCGTCTGTCGGTCTCAGCCTCTTCAGTCAGCTAGTGAGGTAGCATCTTTGAGGTACCTTCGACATTCTCTCTTCTGCTCAGTCATTTACACCCCTTAACTATCTGAAATTAACAACAGCCTTGGGTGTATATATATCCATACATACATATTTACATTCACAATGGCATATTATATTACAGCAATCCTATCACATTTCCTACATTGACATGTTATCATGGTCAGTACCACAACGTGCCAACCACTGGACCAATCCCCTTGTATGAACGCATGGTTTCCTAGATGATAGTCTTACCGTATGCCCTATTGTACTATCGGGATTTTGTCCCTAATCTGACCAGATCATTTTATCATATAGTCGGTGTAACGTTTCTTAGGCCATGTTATTGCTAGCATTCACAGACTGCATGTATATATTTTAACCACACTATTACACCTCTGTACTGTTTGTATTTTTTTTTTCTCTGATGACTTTACCACCTCATCATGTTACTGCAATCAACCTTATACCTATCAATGCATTCATTCTACTACAACATTTCTACCTGTACCAATCACATACACATAGCTTTTATACACTACAAGTATATACAAACATGTATACGACATAAACATAAATATGACATGTATATACAATATACCTATCCTACGATACGAGTTTCACGTAGGAACATGTGATGTCTCCTTAACCTGTAGTATTGTACAATGATTTGCATCTTCTTTTGTAATATATGTTGTTATTGATTTGAACTTATCTATTTCTTTTGTCTTTTCTTTCCTTTCCTCATCTGTTAACCCTATACTTTTCCAATACCTATTCCAATTCCTTATTTTGATGTCCTGTGTTCGTTTATTTATTTGATCTTTTGGAATTTCCTCTTGTTGCCATTGTGCTAACAGAGCGTCTGTGTCAATGTACCGTACGTGTGGCCTCTTTGGGGGAATTTCATTCTCCCAACCCGATTCTGTGTAGTCTGTAACATCTGTTTGTTTTATCTTCACCTTCTCTTTTGACCTTTGTTCTTGACTGTTTTTCTTGTTGCATACGCCCTCTTCGTCCTGTAACCTATACCCAGATACTGACCTACTCTCTTGTGCTGAACATGCTTGTTGTACCATTTGTTTTTCTAACCTGTTAGCACATGTGTGAGTCAAGTATGGCATAAAAAATTGTTTCACCATTGCTGTGCTGTCGTTGAACTGTGGACAATCCACTCTAAAGTTTTCCACACCAAAGACTACTTTCTCCTTTTCGTACTCTGTTAGGTCTGGCCTAAAATTTAATGTATCCCATGTCAGTTCTTGCTGTGTCAACTGTCTTAGCTCTTCGCGAATATCAACTGGTCCATGCCTATCGTCCATGATTGTGTCGTTACCGTCGGGACACATTCCCTGTACGGTCCCTGTACTAGGGTCCCTTGTTTGTCCTTGAATTCTTCTGTATTCTTCGCCTGTATGGTAAATGTCTGTTCCTATGTCTGATGGGTCATCATCTACTTTAATTTTAATGTCTTCTGTCGGGAATGTCCATGCCGCATCGCAATCTGCTATTTCTAAGTTCTCTTTTTCCCATTTGTTTATGTCCTGGGGTGTGCACTCTTTGACCTCTGGGATATTGCCCAATATTAGCTCCGTTGTGGGATGTGGTAACACTGCCGCTTTTTTCCGCCCTTTGTAGTAAGGACAGTCAATGTCTGTCCAAGCTACTCTATACTGCTCTAACGCCCCGCCAAATGTTCTGCACGTCACTCTGTCGTCTGTATAGTCTTCGTCTCTTACCATCTTCCTGTCTACCCCCACAATTGTTGTCCCTGTGTCTCTAACCATTTTCACTGCCAAACCATTCACTAATGCTCGTCGAACGTCCAGATTTCCGTTTGTTATGTATGCAGAGTTGGCTTCCTGCATATACACTTTATTGTCAGTCATGTCGCCCTGACAGTCATACATGTGTGTTGCATTTGTGTCTTGTTGTTCATCCTCGTCACTGCTGGACATGGCGTATGCCATGTTGGTGTCTTCATTCAGTTTTCTCAGACTACACGTCCTTGCCAAGTGGCCATAGCTTCTACATAACCAGCATTTCAGACTGTCTCTATAGTCTGCATACCTATTGCTTCTTCTGACCGACATATTCTTGAGGTATGACTTATACTCAGGATTTCGGTCGCACATTTCCAACGACCCGTGTTGGCGATCACAATATTTACACTCTCTTACTGGGCCAGTTCGAACTACGTCCGCTTGTCTCGGTGGGATTTGTGTATATCTATTCATTGGTTGATATTTACTTCTGGGTCCGTATGATTGCCTTCGATCAGAGAACCTGGCAGCTGCTCCTACTATAAGTTCTGGCTGTGCCCCCTCTGCAAAAATCTCCCTATGGGCATTATAATACGCCTCACCCTTGGACTCCATTTCAGATATTGTGGCGCATTTATTTTCAAGCAGGAACGTTGCCATGGAGTCTGGCACAGCTGAAATAATTTTATCTCTCAGCATCAGGTCTCTGTGCTTTTCGGGGTCGTTGCCTACTCTAGCTGCCTTCAGCCATTTGTCATATAGAGATTGAGTTTCGGCCATGAAATCCATGAAGGTTTGGTTCAACTTTGGAGTCAGCACTCTAAATGCGGTTCTCAGACCCGCCTCATCTAAACTAAAATGTGCCAAGACTCTTTCCTTGACATAGTTGTAATCAGTTCGCCGATGCTCCGGGATGCCCTCTACCACCTTCAATGGCTCCAAGGCCAAATGCTTATGAAAGAGGATCGCCCACTCTTCAACTGGCACCTTGTAGTGGTTCATCAACACTTCGAAGTTGGTAACCCATGCAGAGATGGAATCCCCTTGTGCAAAGTTCCTGATGATACCTTGATATCTTCGAATGGGGTCCAATGCTTTGGCTGCCAACTTAGTTTTTTCAACTTCAGTTTCTTTCTCCAGTTCTAGCATCTTTACTTTAATACTCCCCTCCACATCTTTGTCTTTCAATGTTAATTGTACTGCCAGTTTCTCTTTTTCGAAAGCTAGTGCTGCCTCTTGTGCTGCTAATTTCTGTAGCTCAAGTTCTTTGGCGTCTTTAGCTGCCGCTTCTTGTGCTGCTAATTTCTTTTCTTCGAGTTCTGCTTGTGCTGCTAATTTCTGCCTTTCAAATTCTCTGACTGCTGCTCTATCTTCCCGTTCTTGCTTCTGATGTTCAGTCACTTTATTCTCCGCCCACGTCATAAGCTCTTTTCCTGTGAAACCACACTTCTCACCTAGAGCTATGAAGTCTGCCAAGGTAGACATGATTATCGGTTATCTATTAGTCCGATTATATATATCACTATCAGTACACGCAGTAAGTGTTGTCGCTGATCTTGTTTTGGTAACCTGTAACAGAAAAAGATTAACTAACCACCATCATCCCTGTGGAAGCACAATCTAATTCATCAGGCTGATTGCACAATACCATACAAAGGTGTCTAATAGCTCTCTGTAATTGAGCAGTACACATAGAAAATTAATTGGAATTAACTTGCCCTGTATATATCCAGCGATGTTTCCAGTGGCTTGATCCTGATGCTCGGTTCACTTCCGCTTGCTTCCGGGCTTGATCCAAATCAGCGTGGCCGTCCCCGTTTCACTCACAGGTCGACAAGGATAAACTTGGTCGTCAGGTGCAGCTCCACATCAATGGTGTAGATACCTCATAGTGTACTACTAACTGTCATGGAACACATTTCTGGAACAGATACTAGTTTTGACATAATTAGTCTATGCCAGCATTCTAATGCATGCAGCCCCCTGAATACGGCTTCACACTGTAATTCTTGTGGCAAGATTGTATAATGTTTCTGTATTTCTATTTTCCGGGATTTCCTAATATTAAAGTGTTGTCGCTCATGCACAACGCCAAGTTAATCAGAAATTATAACGTTGAGTATCGACGTATGTTCTGTTGTTTGTATTGCTGCTACTCATCTTCTTAGCTTTAGCAGAATTGGCGCTGACTGCTCCATTGTACTTTGCACCATGAATGCTAACCTCACTGATGATACCGCACTTTGAAACCATCACCTGAATCAAGTTGCCCCATATTCTTACTTATGCTCTTCAATGTTTAATACAACCGATTACTTTCCTGAGCTGTTGAACCTCGCTTACTGCGGGTTACTTTCTTGTACATAAGCTCAAGCGTCCTATGTTCCACACCTAGCCATGGTTTTCTGTTATCTATAATCCATGCGCTTGTGCTATTATCTTGTTGGTGTACATAGCCTTAACTGTTTATGGTTAATTGAAAAATCTGTAGCTGACAATACATACATACTTGTTCACTACCATACTAACCATTGCCTCAATTTTGCCGAGTTATTTCGAAGGACGAATGCCCCCACGTTGCCAACGAGCCCTTTCTGACGTAACTAGGGGTATTGAGATGCGGCTACGTTGACACTCTTTATGAATTACACACTGATACACCGTGAACACAACTCGTCACCATCGAGTGATAGAATGGCATCATGTATTGTTTCCATGCGACACAATCACTGGGATATTCAAAGGTACACATACACCCACGACATTTGTTCACACACTGCTTGTAGTACGTCCTGCTATCCAGGCTATCTAATCAACTACAATGGTCTACACATACACTCTTCTATCCTACTTACAGTCCTGTTAAACATGGTCGCATGGCGCCTACATTCACAGGCCGGCAACCTCTGCCCACGGCACACGACTCGACTCCGTGCTGTAACATGTCCACCCGCCTGGTCGCGGCAACGCTGTTCTCATCAATCGGTACACGCTTGAATTATCTAGCGTACACAGTTACTTGCCGTCGACGATTCTCGGCGTTTCATTGCCACAAGGGATATTCAGTTCTCAGCCGACACACTTCTCTGCTTTCGTGATCTGTCTGTCATGGCTTCCCAACTCCGACTGACTCCCTTTGTCCGTGCGCCCTGCTCGACCCTCCTAATCACGTGGCCTCCTCCTCGCAATTCTATTGGCCACTATCTTTAGCCCGTTACCGGTGTCTTTTTCCTTATCACTCTCCGTGATTATTTATCATTAATAATGTTTCAACAATCTATGTTGCTGTTAACCAGGTCTTAAGTAATCTGACTCATGGCAGTGGTAGACTGTGTATTATAATGGTGGCTATTACTGACTGTAGTGGATGGGACTTAAACACTATCATCATACTAATGGCCATATGTTAGAGACACAAGACTCGTCTTCGGGTTGTGTGATAGTGTACAAACGGTCGCATGATCACATGTTTACGGGTTACATCCCGGACACGTTGTTATTGGCTAAAACGGGACCACGTGGGCGGCGCTTCCGGTCACATGCTTAAGGATACATCCGGAACACGTGGATAATGTTTATATCCGGTCAAAGATGGCGGTGCTTCGGGTCACATGCATCAGGATACATCCAGTACACGTGATCACTGGCTAAAGGCGGTCGAAGATGGTGGTGCATCCGGTCACATGCATAAAGATACATCCAGGACATGTGGGTAATGTCCTGTCAAAGATGGCTCTACATCTGGTCGCAAATGTAAGGGTACATCCGAGACACGTGGTTAAGAGGGGTACTATATAAAAATGGTCGTCTGTCGGTTGTCGAACCAGGTATCCTAACTCATGATGATCACCATGTATGGGAGTTATTCCACTACATCGTCAATAGAGCATCAGACGTTCAAAATGATCTCACATTTCTCTTTTTTCTATATCCGAGTAACACCAAAGGACATCCAGCCATCAATACAACATAAGGTAGTTTCGAATGTAGTATACACAACTATAATCAATTCATCACAGTGTCCGACTAAATCATTCTCGTAGACATAGAGGAGAGATGTGATCACTGATACCCAACGGGGAAGGCGTACCTTTTATTTAACAGCTAGCGGGTCATACAGTGACGAGTGCTTAGTGCATCAGATGTACACACGAACACAACAAACAATGCCATTGCAACCATTAACGTCTCGGGTAACATGACATGTCACGAGCTGTCCTGATGACCGAAGTTATCACGTCTCAGATCAGGCATTTACACTGTCATTAATTAATCTGTCTGGTCATAGGGCTTCATTGCGTCTTTACCCAGAAATACATTTCCATTGCCAATGTATGTTTTTCAATCAATCGGCTCATTGCCCCGTATCACATCCACAACAACTGCTATGTAACACTTCAACATTCAAATAAGAAAATATGTTAGACAAATTATTTAAAATGTTGGCCAAATACAGAAATATGTCGACCAAACTTATAAATTTCTCCACCAAACTTATTAAAAGTAGGAAACTTTGTTAACCAAAAGTGAAGAAATATCGATCAAAGAGATAAATATTTCAACTCAACTTAAAAATAGGTCAGCTAAACGTATAAAAATTAGGAAAATTTGTCAACCAAAATGGGAAAAAAGTCGACCAAATAAAGAAATATCTCGTTCAAACTATTGAAAAGTAGCAGACTTTGTTAACCAAATGGGGAAAATATTGGACAAGTAATGAAATATTTCAACCAAACTTATAAATATCTCGATGTAATGCTGCCGCTTCTACGCTTTCTATTTCATCATGCTGAAAGATCATGGGCGAATATAACCCGCATTCTCCAGCCCGTCTCAACCATACAGCGGGTCAACGAGCGTATAATAGGTCACTTAGTCACGCCATACAGACAGCAGCGTCAGCATAATCTGAGACGCTTGAAATAAGAAACTGACCGAAACCGATTTTATGAGTGGCTCAAAAGCTAGTATATAAACCCGAGGCTAGTAACAGTCGTTCATTATGATCCGAAGATGACTACAGACCTCAAGACTGTGTCTGCTAACTGGGTCTACTGGTGAGACTGTTAGACCAGTGGGTGATGGTGATAAGGTCGTATTTTTCTCATCCTACAGAAGAACGACAACGTTACACATCCGTCGATTCTTTGGCGAGTCCGACAAAAGATGGGAATGACACTTACTCGTCAGAATATGAACAGATGATAGTCATACAACGCGAGATCCAACATAACTTTGGTCGACTCAACCAAGCCAAGCAGCCCAATCAAGTCAGTAACCAAGTCAACCAAGGCACTAACCGAAGCAATCAAGTCAGTAACCAAAAACACTCGTGCCAGTGCTCCGAGTCAAACATGGGTACTAAACGAAGCCACCATGTAGACGCATACTATACCTCCAGTTTTTAACCCAGCTACAGTCAGATGTGTGATTACACCCCCCCCCCCCCCCCAGCAACCAGATGTGTGATGAAACCAATAACCAGATGTTCGATGTGTCCGACACCCAGGTGTTTGATATGACCGACACTCAGATGTTTGATGCCCCTTTCGTCTACAATACTCAGACAAGTCTTATGACTACTCGCCAAGTGACAGATACTAACCAGGCTACAAGCCGGAAGAACCAATCTACTCAGACAATGGTGTGAAGAAACTCGGAAACAACATACAATGTGTATAGCTCTGTGTGTGAAAATAACATGTTGTGATCATACTTTGTATACCAGCTCATATTGCATCATCCATTTCGTATGATGACGTTATGATGTTTTATACTTTGTTAACATATACTGTAAATACTGTAAATAAATGGACACACACATACACACATTGGCACCTTTCCGTCTTGACAGACGAAAGCTTGGTACATTGTGCTTCAAAAAGGCGTAATAACTACAAGCCATGGCGGTGGCGAATGTGGCTGATATGGCCAATTTGTGCTGTAAATGTTCGTTCACAGTGGATGCATTTGAAAACATGATCATTTCCACCATCATCACCATCTTGCTTCTCTCACGCTCTGTGTGTGCTTTATCTGCAATCATTTCTCCTTTGTCTTAATTCCATTTCTGATAGTTGCCCTCCATGCAACACGTTCAGCGGCGATATACTCCCAATGTGCATTATCAATACATATATCAATCATGTCCCGCTTACACACATCTTTATATCGTAGTAGAGGCCGACCCTGAGATCACTTACCCATCTGTAATTCACCAAAAAAGATGTCCTTTGGTATTCTATCGTCATCCATCCTCCTAACGTGTCCTATCTATCTACGTACACAAAGACTGAGCATGGAACACACCGTCACTGAGAATGGAACACACCGTCACTGAGCATGGAACACACCGTCACACAACCTGATCTTTCCAATACTTCAGTATTTGTGATTTTGTCTTGCCACTTAATACCAAGTATTCTTCGCAGACACCGCATATGAAAGCTGTTTAAATGTTTCTCTTGGTGTGAGTTTCATTGCCATAAAGAAGAGTACTAAGGACACGGGCTTGATAGACAAGGACTTTTGTTTTGGCAGTAAGCTTCCTGAACTTACCAGACTATTTTTGCTAACATGTTCATTGTTGTTGCTGCCTTACCAATCCTGATGTTTAATTCATGATCCGGGGATAATTTGCTATTTACCTCTGATCCTAGATATGTAATATGGTCTACTATCTAATATTCGGCATCGTCAATAAAGATTGATGGTATCCCATGTGCACCACTGTGATATAATCTGTGTCTTCTTTTTGTTAATTGTTAAACCAAATTCAGAACAAGTCATTCTAGAATGTAGATAGTAGATGTTGTAATTCTTCCTCAAAGTGGGATGCAATTACAGCATCATCTGTGCCAAGACCGGCCACGCGCCACAAAATATAAACAAGTGTGAACGGGAGTTTCCCCATGTGTACACCAACGTGGACAGAGTGGACAAGAGCTCTAGGGAAACGAGAATACGTCAGAGACAGCAACAAGGATACGCTGTGAAAGTTGTGATTCAGAACGGACGTGTTGATGTGAGCTCCGGTGAAGGTGACACCTGGATGTGGCGATCTCCTGCATGACGCGGCTTGGAATCAGGAGGAAGATTTATTGAAGACATTCAACTGAAGAATGAACCATGAACCAGGGAATAGCAAAACCACCCTAGACATATATTTGCGAGTATTCAAACGACTGCAACTTAGCGGAATGGGAGCTCGAGGATAGGAGTAAATTTAGCGCTAAGGGCCGATTCTGCATCAGGGATCACATAGCCGACTTAATCCATTTAGAGTCATCACCATCTCTGCGACAGATTAAAGATCTGGAACGGTTAGTCACGACTTTGAATAATTTTATCATTTTTGTCCAGAGGTTATTGTTGTCGAAATAACGGCAGTAACACAGTTTGGCAATCTGCAAAAAGCAACTCCTTGATTAGTACCCTCCTAATTTGATCTTGGCCTTCAATCTCTGAGCATTATAGAGTCCGCCATCTGAGCGTGAGTGAATGTATATACCGGCATCCTGATCACGAAAGACATGTTTCAGTAGAAGTGAAAAGTATATTCGAAAGAGAGTGGGGGATAGTACACAACCTTGTTTAACTCCACTCTTGATTTCAAACTCTTCTGCAGTTGTACCATAAAACTTGATTATACCCTCCATGCCTGTGTGGAACGATTCCACAATGGACAGAAGAGTTGGTCTGCAACCAATCTTCTTTAGTGCCTTTAACAGACCCTCACTACTGAAATGATCAAATGCCTTTGTGAGGTCGATGAAGGCAATAAACAGTGGTTGATTTTGTTTCCGACATTTTTCTTGCATTTGTTGCAATGAGAATATCGTATCAGTGGCAGACCGCTTCTGTCGGAAGCCGCACTGTGATTTGAGGTAGACTTGATATCCCAGGACTTGAAGTCTGCGCAGAACAATTCTGGCAATTTCTTTGCCAACAATACACAGAAGTGAGATACCCCTATAGTTGTTGCAGTCGCTCCGATCGCCCTTGTTCTTGTACAAACAATGTTATGGTGCTTGAATCGTTGAAGTCCTCTGAGACATGTCCTTCTCGCCAGCATAGCTCTATTAGCTGGTGGATCTGTAGAGTGAGTGTGTCTTGCCCACTCCTGATAACCTCTATTGGAATCCCATCTTTACCTGGAGCATTGCCAGATGCAAGTTCATTAATAGCACACTTAACTTCTGTTATGGTGGGAAGTGTGTCCAGGTGGTCAAGCGTTGGCAGGGCCTCTATGGCGTTGAGGGCATCATCCTCTAGTTTGGTCTCACTTGAGTAAAGCTCTAAATAGTGCTCGACCCATCTGTCTATCTGCTGTTTCTTATCAGTGATGATTTCTCCAGTCAAGGTTTTCAGTGGTGCACTTCTTTTGATCATTGGCTTTCTTTATCCCTTCATACATGCTTCTTATGTTTCCCCTATCACTTGCGTTTTGAATGGACTCACATAACTTGATCCAGTAGTCATTTGCACACTGCCTGGCAGCCTTTTGCACATCCTTCCTAGCTTGCTTCAGCTCACTGAGAGTGTTACGCATTGTTCTTTCCTTGTTTCTTAAGCGAGCTATCTTCTTTTTTCAATCAAGGGCTGCAGTGTCTGGTTGTTTGCCGCAAACCAGTCCTGCCTCTTATGATCCACAGTGCCGTAAACCCCCACCGCAGTTTTATAAAGGGTTTCCTTAAGTTTACCACACCACTTACTGTACAATTTTCTGATGTATCAGTGAAAGCGTCTTTAAGTTGCCGTTGTAACTCAAAGCACTTTTCAGGATCATGAGTGTTAATAATATTAATCCTGGGGCTAGGTTTATGTATAGATGTGTATATTCTCTTTGGTCCCAGTCTAACCCTTGCAACAACCAAAGAATGATCCGTATCACAGTCAGCACTGTGGTAACTTCGAGTTAATGATGTTTGGTTCATATATTGTCTCCGTGTGATGATGAAGTTCAGCTGATGCCAATGGCCTTCTTCGATGTGACCATGTGACCTCATGCAGCTCTTTTGTTTAAAAAAAAAAGTTTATAATACATAGGTCATTTCTGGTGCAATGCTCCAGCAGCCTTTGCCCATTTTCATTCATGCGACCGATGTTGTATTTTCCAAGGCACACTGGCCATGAACTTGAGTCCTTGCCCACACGAGCATTGAAATCACCGAGCATATAAATGTAATCATATTTTGGAACTGTCTTGATCACAGAGTCTAACTCTTCATAGAACGAATCCTTCACATCATCAGAGGAAGCGAGAGTCGGTGGATATGCAATAATAAAAGTGGCAAAACCACAAGAGGTTGCCAAGCGCAGTGATAATAGTCGTTCATTACCTCCAGTTGGAATTTCAATCTTTCCCAGTAGAGAATTCTTCACTGCAAAGCCCACACCATGTTGCCTTTTTTTCTGCCTGCCTTCTACCGTTCCAAAAAAAAAGGTGTAATTGTTTTCCCTGAGTGACCCTTCCTCAGCGAGACGAGTCTACTTCAGGCCCGCAATATTAATGTTAAGTCTATTTAGTTCGGCATTAATCACAGCCGTTTTTCTCTCATCGTCAATATTCGTCAAGTCAGTGGAAAATCCTGGACACATGGTTCTTTCGTTCCAGGTTGCAAACCGTAGCTTGAGGTTTTTATTTATCTTGTTATTAGTACCTGGTGCATTAGTTTTACAGCCTGCGATTCAGATTTTGTCCTAGCCCGAAGCACCCATTGACGCAGGCACGCTGTAGCGGATCAGCACCCAACTGGCCGGGGGCTGCCTAGCTTAAGGCGGGCGGTAGCTGATCATTGACATCTGTAATTTTCTCCCACCGTCAGAGGCAACCCCTTTCGCCCCATTTCTACGCCAATTGACAAGGACTTATAACCCGTAAATGTTACCTCTCGCTTTGATTCCGAGACCGGTTAAGACCAGGGATGGAGTTATTGCCTCTCCATAGCACAAAGCCGAGGCTAAAAAAATAGAGACCATGTGTTCCCATGCAGCATAGTCCCTCTCTCGGTCTGCCTAGTTCACGCCAAAGGAAATGTTACACCTAAACATCTGGAACAAGACAAGCTGCAGAAGCAGTCGGATCAGCAAAGCATACTCTAACTGTCCGCCTGTCGGAGCTTCGATCCTAGACCAGCTGCAAACCAAGGCTTTAGTACCTGGTCTGCCCTGCCATGACATTTTGTCTTTAGGTTGCATTTTCTTGCGTCAGGATAAGCTTGTACCCTCCCAGTTGCGCTCTTCCGCCGGAAGCCGTTGGCACAAAGTGGGATGTCGGGTTTGTTAAGAGCCGGCAAACATTCGGCGCTAACAGAAAGCAGGTAGTACCGTATACTGTCATACGGTAGCTCAGCCATATCTGACTAAGACTTGACTATAATGTATGTGTGTGTGTGTGTGTGTGCGTGTGCGTGCGTGCGTGCGTGTGTGCGTGCGTGTGTGTGTTTTAGGGATGCGGAAGTCATTGACTAAAATTAATCGATTAATCTTTAATTATTTTTTTTTACGATTAATTTTATTTAACGATTAATCGAAAACTTTTCTCCCATCACTTATACAAATGAACCGGATGTCGAAAATTTGTCGGACATTTTAAACATAATGCTGCAAAATTGTACTGAGTCACCATTGTGTAAGCTGCAGCAAGATGTACCAACACGATGAAACAGTATGTTTATTATGCTACAGAGTCTTCTTCGCGTCAGAGAAGCATTAACTGTCTATATGTCAGATGAAAAGAAGCAATACAAAGATCCAAAACTGTCAGGTTCAGATTGGAAGAAGATTTCGAAATATGTCAAAGTTTTGGACTTATTCTGTCAGACCACGGTCCTGCTGGGCGGTCAAGATTTTGTTTCATGTAGCTGTGTATTGTCACTGCTATCATCGTTGACTGTACACGATGATGATCCGGGCTACATAGCTAAATGTAGGCAGCATGTATTAATGACTTCAGTGAATGTGTAGCTAATATGACAAGTATTTAAAACTACAGATTGCAACAGCACTTGATCCACGCTACAAATACCTGAAGTGTTTATCAAAAGATGCAAAAGAACGACATTGGTCACGTATTGAACAACAAATAGCAGTTAATGTTCATGATGAGCAGATGGAGACTGCTGCAACGAATGATACTGACATTGACAATGAAACTATATATGAACCAAATGAAGAGAGTATTAAGCTAATTGAGTCTGAAATGGATAAGAAAGTTGCTGAATCGGTTGACCCTTTACAACTTAATGAACATCGATATCCAAAATTGGCATTCCTTGCCAAGAACATTCTGTGCATACCGGCTACCTCAGTTCCATGTGAACGATTGTTCAGCTCTGCTGGTTATATTGTTAATAAGACGCGCTCGTCACTTGAAGCAAATACTGTTAACATACTCGTATGTTTGCATAGTTGGTTATTAGATGACATATGGACAAGACAATCCAGTGTTATTTCGATTTTTGACAAATACGACTATAATGTGAGTTATATGACGATAATTGTTTTGCTTTAATCGAAATTATCGATTAATTAATCGTTAATTATATATATATATATATATATATATATATATATATATATATATATATATATATATATATATATATATATATATATATATATATATACCACATATCAGTCACTGACACACAGCAGACTGAGAAAGGCTGAAGGGAGCTTCCCTAAAAGATGCACCGAATGGTACAATTATAGAGTGCGCAGGGAAACTAAGGAGATGCGTCAGACGTCAACAAAAGGATTACGCTGGGATACCATCTTGGGATTCGGACGTGTGTGATATTCTGAGGAATCAAAGTCGTGGACCAGATTGGATATTCTTATGCAGGTATAGCTCATATTCAAGTGGACGACGGGAGGAGTCACTTGCTGGGATCGAAAGACCATGGACCCAGGGCCGAGATGAATATAACTAGAGGATACTGACACGGAACAAACGAACACAGGAATGAAAACCAGAATGAGCGCTGAGGTAGAGGTTAAGGACATATGAGCATGGCAATTCGAGCTGCTCGTAATAGGTGCTGATCCTGTCTTAGGGACACCCTATAGAGACGAAGAATTGTGTATTGCAACATTGTTTATACACCAAATAAACAGGTGTATTTTAATGCTTTATCGTCAGAGCCGCATCTGTGAATTTTCGTTGCCAACTTCAGTTTGACGATGAGTGTTTTGTTTACTCCGGAGGCGAGCCAAATTTCAACAATACCTCGGGTGGATTCTTATAATTGAGAGGGATCGCACTTCGAGGCATATGGGGACTCTTACCGGCCAAGTAAATTACAGCAGTGACCTTACGAGATCTACAAATGAATAATGAATCCTGTACGGCAGGAATATGTCAAGAAACTGTGCACGGAAAGAAAGCTTTCACACCAAACGTCAGTGTGACGCACCACGCGAAACTTGGCAGAAATAATAACACCAAATTAAACGCTGGAATATACATAGCTGAAAACACAGAGCAAACATTACAAATTACAATAATATAAGTATTGCTGAAAGATCTACAACATAAGGTAAGAGGAACTTTAATATACCTCTTAGATTCTCGCAAATACATCGATGAAACAGTCGCCAACGCACATATATTTATCATCTACAAGATCAAATAGAAATTACATGCAATTAACAGTTTGCACAGTTACGTGCGCATCAGATATGAATAAGTTTTCGCGCACTATTGCACGGATGTAAGTATAACAAAATTGACAGCACGTATTTAAAGAATATTTATGTGAATTATTATGAAATTGAAATTGAAAAGTTCAATACTAGTTTAAGATCTTTAGAACATTATAAACAAAACGATGTCTGAGGAAAGTATTTAATTATATTGGACAGAGTGTGATCAAAAGATGAAGTACATACTTGGCATACTTATGCATCACATCAGGAGAGTAGGCCATAACCGGACACTGTACTGTTAGTGATAACAACATTTATTGAACGCATATCTGATAGCCTGGATACATCGTTTCCGAGGACAACATAGAAACTAGAACACCAACACCACCTTCTTCACACCACCGGACATATATGAATTCACAGTAACGAACACACTATATACACCCGTACCATTGTTCTGGACAGACATGACACATTCGTTCATGGAAACTCTGGGACATTGTCACTAGGTGGTGAAGACATTGAAGCAATATCACGACATTGAACCGACACCTTACTTTACCGGCATCGACGCACGTTCGTCAGGAACTTATGATGATCTGGAACCAGGAGTTTGGCAAATAGCGTCGATACGTATCAACTTCACTGCAAGAGATTACTGTCATCAAACGACACTCAAGTACGTGACGTGCACCACTAGTGGACAAGGCACATATTACACACGGGCAGCCAACCATTACAGGGATCATACGCGCAGATACTACCAGAACCAGTCGGCCAAGATCTATCTTAAAGCCGAAAGTATTCAAAGTTCATCGGTTATACCACAGCCGACTAAGCACTGTATTCAAAGTTCATCGGTTATACCACAGCCGACTAAGCACTTCTCTGAAGTCGGCCACGGGCCACGTAGGTTCAGGGTATTAGTGTAAGTTCATTACACTATCGTTAAACTCAAACAGGAACAACAGCCTATCACTGCGTCACTCGCCACGGCACTTTACTTCTAAACTCATTATAGTATTGAATAAACGGACATACATTACCCAACGCCAACAACTGTCAAGAAGGCCAGTATATTTTTCCTATTTGTTGATTGTTCTATACATTCGGTTAACGGGGTGCAACTGTAACGTTAAATAAGTAACAATGGCTAAGTTAACATTTTTTAAAAAATGAGTTAATATTATTGTGCGAATTTAAAGAAGACGTGTATACTTGCAATTGTCAGATCGGTACCAAGCTATTTGTATCCATCTCACGTATTGTAAGTATCTGTATCTGTAGCTAGAGTAATCGTTAGTCTATGTTATTGTCTTTTATAAGGACCAATAGGGTTTTACGTCATTTGTCACTCGTTCTCTCGTAACTGTTACTTGTCTATTGTTATTATATTCTTTATACGGAATATATTTTTAATACTAATTTATGTTATTTACATATAGTAACACTTAAGATATATATATAGCAAGAAGTTGCTGAATTTCTTTATTGTTCAATTTTACATTGCTGTTGAGTTGCAGTTCACATTTTGTTCAGCAGTTGTTATATTGATTGTCTACTTTGAATCGAACATATTTGCATTTTTGCATTATTCTATCATAATTTGTTATACAGGTAGGTCAAGATGGCTACACTTCGAGATTACGTTATATTAGGAGAGAAAAATGGTTTAGCTGGTGCGGACCTTAGAAACTGGGTACTGCAAGAATTCAAAGCTCAAACCGCACGTGAAAGGGAGGAACGATTGAAAAAACTAGCAGCTGAAACGGAGGCAAAGCAACTTCAAGCTACACGTGAACGAGAAGAATGGCTAGAGAAGTTAGCTCGAAAAAAAGGAACAGAGAGAAAATGAGATGGCTATCAAGCGAGAGGAAATAGCTATGAAGGAACAGGAGATAGCTCGGCAACGTGAAAAGATAACTGCAATGGGAAAAGAGTTAAAGACAAGACAGATAACCGCAGAGGCAGAATTAAAGGCAAGACAGATAACCGTAGAGGCAGAGTTAAAGGCAAGACGGTTAGCCATAGAGGCAGAGTTAAAGGCAAGACGGTTGGCCGTAGAGGCAGAAATCAAACAAAAACGACTCACACTTGAAAAGCAGAATCTTGCAAAGGAAACAATGTGGAAGGAGCAAGTGAGACAAATGAATGAAATAAAGTAAAATAATCACACAGGTAAAGTATGTGCTACAGTAGTGAAAGAACCGAAGGCCAGAGATTTCGTTCAGAAAGTAACTATCGAACACAAGTCTAACGAAACACTTACAAGTACAAATGCCCAAGTTGAAACGACACAAGAAGAAGAAGAAGTTAAAGAAGATGAAAACACGCAATTTGAACTGGGTACATCAACTGTTAACGAATATCAGATAACACAAATGGTTGATAACGCAACAGACAAGAATGGGGTACACCTGGATATTCAAGAGGCAAACAAACAACCTTCATCAAATAACTCTGTATCTGAAAACATAAGTTATGATCAGAAACAAAGCAAACGAGATTATTTGTCGTTAAATGATATATTTTTGAAACAGTCAAAAAAGACCAAAAGTTACACGCACTGGTGGTTGCACACAAAAGCTACATACACAACAAGCACAACCTATTGAACAATCAAGATTGGGTCTTATATACATGTTTATTGCTCACATCATAACTTTGACAAAGACATACAGTTCACAGGTTGAATGCGTCATCATGAACAATTATATTCGAACGAAGATATATGCAATTGATGTCAGTAAAAACATGTACGCACAAGCGAGAAAACATAGTGTAAACGGGTTCACACAAATAACAACGCATATCATAAACATGCACACAGAAGTGAAGAAGCAAAGTGCAAATATACACACAACAGGAAAAAAAATGTATTACATACATACGCACAGAAGTCAAGAAGTGTGTCACAAACATACATACAGAAATCATTAGGTGTATTACATACATGCACGCTGAAGTTAAAAAGTATGTCACAAACATATACGCACAATTGAAAACATACATTACTTGTGGCATTACAACTATCCATTCACAAGTTAAAAGAAGATACACACAAATCAGAAAGAAACTCCCGGGAAGGTTAACCCGGTCAACAAATGCCCGCATAAGTCGGATGTGTCGGCCTAACGGCGCAAGAACGCAGCTCTGCTGTAAACAGGCACAACGCAATCACATCCGAAAAAAAACTCCGGATGAACGAAGAAGAAGAAGAAGAAAGAAACTTATAAATTGGTTAACAGACACCAAGAAATACATCACAAACACTTGTGCGCAAGTCAAAACAAAGGTAATAAACTGTGGCATACAAACAAAACTATACGTTACGAAATTAAGAGTTGAATGCAAAGAATATTACAGAAAACGAACTACACTTGTATTTACTTATTGTAGTTATGGTTACTTATCTTACTTCTGGTACACATTTACCAAACATACGTCATTGCAGCGTATGCATTACAGAAGATACACAAGGCTGAAAACAATTACATTGTTCCAATCAACAAAATTACAATGTACAAATATTGGCATGAGTGCAGAAGAGAGATTTTACAGGTTTGAAACAAAGAAAGAGAGAAAGAAATAGAATGAAAGGAAGAATAAAAGAAAAGAATAAAGAAAAATAAAATGGGATGAAAGTGTTAGGTTCATAGCAACACTACAGACACATTAGGGTCTTATTACTTAATTGTCCCAGATGTCACTGTGTAAAGTTATACTTGTTAGAATTTTCTCACTATCTTTCTACACTTAAGTGTGTGAAAATATGTTGGTTCTCTATTCTACAGATAATTGTTCATAACTATATCATTATTAGAGAACTTGATAAGTTTATGAAGAATATTTGATTTAAATATTTATTCTTGTGAAATCAAGTATCATATTATATTTCTGATTTATTTTCGTAGAGGTCTCGAGTCTTTAGGATATATGATTCTTCACAAGATTATATATTGTTCTTAGATTGTTAGAAACGTTTTAAGATATATGTTACACATTGCACCTAGTTAATTAGTAATGTACATAGCAAGCAACTGGAAAAATAATACATTAATTATTATTATATAGTGTAGTCGGATAGATACATGTACGTATTTTCATTGTTGGCAGAGGCATCATAAAGTTGTTGGGACATAGTACAACTGTCAAGTCTCGCATACTACATATGTTGGAAGAACTGTTAGCCTCGTCGGACATGGAGGGAACTGAATTGGGTCCAAGCGTGATTTACTCCGATGACGTAACTCTACTATTAGTGTTGATCGTTACTTCACGGAATTCCTAAGTATCATGTGGAAAAACGGTTTACGTGATTGAATTAATAGTATTAATAACATTAATATGTGAATATTATAAGGTAGAGGTTAAGGACATATGAGCATGGCAATTCGAGCTGCTCGTAATAGGTGCTGATCCTGTCTTAGGGACACACTATAGAGACGAAGAATTGTGTATTGCAACATTATTGAGACACCAAATAAACAGATGTATTTTAATGCTTTATCGTCAGAGCTGCATCTGTGAATTTTCGTTGGGGGAGTAAAGCAGGGATGCGTGCTTGCTCCTACACTCTTTGGTATCTTCTTTGCTGTTCTCTTAAGGCAAGCATTTGGGACTGCCACTGAAGGCATATACCTCCACACAAGATCTTATGGCAAACTTTTTAACCCATCAAGACTCAAGGCAAAGACCAAAATAAGACCAAGATGCGTAAGAGAACTACTTTTTGCAGATGATGCAGCACTGACTACTCATACAGCAGAAGATCTCCAAAGGCTCATAGATCGTTTTGCAGCTGCCTGCAAAGACTTTGGGCTCACCATTAGTTAGTTAGTCTTTCCTCTTGAGCCTAAGGCGGCGCATAGGGCAGAAGTCCTGTCTCTCCATGCCTGGCGGTTCGCTGCTATCTGTTGTAGATCTTGGATATTTACTTGGCCATTGAATGAGCCTTCTCTAATGATGGTTCTACGCAGGGTCTCTCTTGGTCTTCCCCGTTTTCTTTTCCCTACCGGTGACCATATGAGGGCTTGGTAGGGGAGTCTTGTCTTGTCCATTCTGAGTACATGGCCGATGTAGTTCCAACGGCGTCTTCTTATGAAATTGGATACTGTATCTTGCTTAGTCTCTTGTCTTATTTGCGAATTGGTTCTGAAGTCTGTCCAGTGGATGTTTAGAAGTCTTCTAAGACATCTGTTCTCAAAATTGTCTAATTTTTTTATCTAAAGCTACCGTTGATTTCCAACTTTCACATCCATACGTTAACACTGGAATCACACAAGAGTTGAAGATTTTAAGTTTTGTGTGTTTGCTGAGTGTCTTTGACTTCCAGATGTTTGACAGTTTATTGAAGGCACTAGATGCCAGTGCGATTCTAGATGATATTTCTGGTGTTGAGTCCCCTGTGGATGTCATTTTGCTTCCTAGGTATGTGAAGCTGTTGACTTTTTCAAGAACGTAGCTGTTCAATTTGGTCTCGTCTGAACTGTTGGTAAGATCAATAGTCTTTGTTTTTGTGGTGTTAATTTGGAGACCAATTTGCCCTGACACATTTTGGAGGTGGTTTATTTTCTCTTGGGCATCCGGATGTGTTGAACTCAAAAGCACTATGTCGTCGGCAAAGTCCAGGTCTTCTAGAATTTTGTCAACCCAATGGATACCCATATTTGTGTTGCTTGTGCATTTGCGCATGACCCAATCGATAGCTATTCCAAAAAGCATCGGTGATAAGACACAACCCTGTTTCACTCCTGTTTCGACTGAGAACCAGTCAGAGTTGCCTGTTTCTGTTCTTACGCAGCAACGTGTCTCTTTGTAGAAAGATTTTATGACGTTGGTATATTTGGTAGGAAAACCATAGATGTTAAGTAGATTCCAAAGTGAAGGACGGTGGATGGTGTCGAAGGCTTTTTGAAAGTCGACAAAGTTTGTGATTAATTTCGACTGGAATTCTACGGAGTCTTCAATGATTATTCTGAGGGTGAAAATGTGGTCTATGCATGACCGTTTTGGTCTGAAGCCTGCTTGTTCTTCTCTGAGCCTTTCATCTATCGCCTTTTTCAATCTCTCAAGTAACATGCTACAAAAAAGTTTTCCTGGTACTGACAATAGAGTGATACCACGCCAATTATTGCAATCAGACATATCGCCCTTTTTAGGCAGTTTGAAAATTACACCATCTTTCCACTGTTGTGGTGGGGATTCGCTTTGCCAGATTTCATTGATCAGCTGTAACAAACGTTTGTAAGGTGTTCTCATCTGCTGCTTTGAGCATTTCTCCTGAGATTTCATCTTCACCAACAGCTTTGTTGTTCTTCAATTTTTTGGTGGCTGCTTTAATCTCTTTCATGGTGAATGACTCGCAGGAGGCATCCAGTGGGGGCATAGTAATTTCTCCATCCAGGTTCGGAACAGTGTCAGGCTGCGGTCTATTTAATATTTCCTTTGAAATGTTCTGCCCATCGTTGCTTTTGAAGGTCATCGGATAACAGTTGATTGCCTTGTTTGTCTTTGATGGGTATATTTGGTGTAGGTGAGTGATTGCATAGTTGCTTCATGATATGGAATACGGCTTTGTTGTTTCCAGTTCTGGCAGCTGCTTCGGCGTCGGAGGCCAGGCTGTGAATAAAGTTCTGTTTGTCTTTTCGTGCGCTTGATTTCACCTCTTTATCAACATAGAGTATTTTTGCTTATGGGTTTCATATGTAGATGTGTCTTTTGCAGAAAGAAGTGTTAGTTTTGCTTGTTTTCTTTCTTGTATCTTCGTCCAGGTGTTATCGCTTAGCCACTTCTTCTTCTGTCTTTGTACGTAGCCGACTGTGTTTGTTGCAGCATTTAGCAAGGTAGTTTTTAGGAAATTCCAATTTTCTTCAATGTTGTTTTTAATATTCGCACTGCTCGATATACTTTCTTTGTTAGCATAGATGCTTTGTACCTCTGAATTGAATGCGAGTTGGTGTTCTTTAGTCAGTAGGGACTGTGAGTTTATTTTCTTAATTCTGGGTGATCTGTGCAGAGTCTTGAGCTTTATTTTTAGTTTGGCAATGCAGAGATTGTGATCACTGCCAGCATCTGCACCTCTGTAGGCTCTGACGTCTTGTACTGATGAACGGAATTTGGCATTAATGCAAAAATGGTCTATCTGATTTTTTGTGATGCTATCAGGCGAGTTCCACTTGACTTTGTGTATATCTTTGTGCGGAAATAAAGAGTTTGCTACTATCAGATTTTAGCCTACCATTAGCCTACATAAAACACAGGTGATGGAACAAGATGCTGATGCGCCTCCGTCAATCAAAATCTCTAATTATGAATTGAAAGTCGTCCACGATTTTGTGTATCTGGGATCGACAATATCAGATAATCTTTCATTAGAGACAGAAATCGACAGACGCATTGGAAAGGCAGCCACAACATTTTCCAGGCTAGCTAAAAGAGTTTGGGAGAATAATAGACTAACAGAGCGTACAAAAGCTCAAGTATATAAAGCTTGTGTTGTTAGCACACTACTCTACGGGTCTGAATCCTGGACCCTGTACTCAAGACAGGAAAGGAAGTTGAATTCCTTCCACATAAGATGTCTGAGACGTATCCTGGGCATAACATGGAAAGACCACATAACAAACAAACAGGTGCTTGAAAGAGCAGATATTACCACAGTGCACACCCTCCTCAAGCAGAGACGCCTCCGGTGGTTGGGCCACGTATCTCGAATGGAGGACGAACGTATTCCCAAGATCTCCTTTATGGAGAACTAGCCACAGGAAAGAGGCCAACCGGAAGACCCCAAATGCGATATAGGGATGTGTGTAAACAAGATATGAAAACCATTGGAATAGATCCAGACACGTGGGAGAGAGTTGCAACAGACAGATGCTCCTGGAGAAGAGATGTACGAAACGGACTGGTGCTCTTTGAGCGCAATCAGATCCAAAAAACTGAGGAGAGACGGCACAGGCTCAAAGAGCAGTCACTTACTGCGGGACTTGCCTCGTCTCACAGATGCGGAAACTGTGACAGAGATTGTCATTCTCGAATTGGACTATACAGTCACCAGCGGTGCTGCCAGGCACCTCCCAAGCGGCACAACTCTATAGTCCTTCAGGACTTAAAGAGGCCTACTACTACTACTACTATAGAATGTATAATTAATTAGTTAATATTTAAGTCATTTACATTAGAATTATTACATTGATTGTTTTGTTCGATAAGTAATGATTGAATAGTTGATAATAATTGATATTAATTGATATGTATCAGTCATTTGTTAGAATATCCACATCCACTACGGCACTTGATAATATTAGAAATATCCCGTAAATTAGAATGTGATCAGCGACAGTCTTTACCTCACCTACAGCCATTAAATGATAACGCAAGATATATATATAACCAGCGACAACGAGGATCAGCAACTGATACAGACGGCATGATACCGATTGATACTCTCGTCCACAACTCCGGGTTTTGACCTAGAGTGAGGACAAGTTAGGGACTAATGGTATCATTAGTTGGTCCGGCCCTCCCATAGGCCGGCCACATGACGTTCACCGTGGGTGTGAGCAGGAGGGCATGCCCGTCAGTAATTTTTTTTTTTTTGAGGGTTATTAACGGGAACCATAATGTCATGTTCAGCAATTGATACAACTTAGGTTGTCAGTGATGCTATTTGTCATGGGTAATAAATGTATATGTGTATATGAATTAAATGATGATATCATTTAATTTGTAGGGCGGGGGGGGGGGCATAATGCCACATATCAGTCACTGACACACAGCAGACTGAGAAAGGCTGAAGGGAGCTTCCCTAAAAGATGCACCGAATGGTACAATTATAGAGTGCGCAGGGAAACTAAGGAGATGCGTCAGACGTCAACAAAAGATTACGCGGGGATACCATCTTGGGATTCGGACGTGTGTGATATTCTGAGGAATCAAAGTCGTGGACCAGATTGGATATTCTTATGCAGGTATAGCTCATATTCAAGTGGACGACGGGAGGAGTCACTTGCTGGGATCGAAAGACCATGGACCCAGGGCCGAGATGAATATAACTAGAGGATACTGACACGGAACAAACGAACACAGGAATGAAAACCAGAATGAGCGCTGAGGTAGAGGTTAAGGACATATGAGCATGGCAATTCGAGCTGCTCGTAATAGGTGCTGATCCTGTCTTAGGGACACACTATAGAGACGAAGAATTGTGTATTGCAACATTATTGAGACACCAAATAAACAGATGTATTTTAATGCTTTATCGTCAGAGCTGCATCTGTGAATTTTCGTTGCCAACTTCAGTTTGACGTTGAGTGTTTTGTTTACTCCGGAGGCGAGCCAAATTTCAACAATACCTCGGGTGGATTCTTATAATTGAGAGGGATCGCACTTCGAGGCAATATATATATATATATATATATATATATATATATATATATATATATATATATATATATATATATATATATATATATATATATATATATATATATATATATATTCTCTCCCTCTCTGTCCCCCCCCCCTCTCTCTCTCTCTTTAATTTTCTCTCTTTGATGGTGTTTGTTGTAATGTATGTACACTGTGTCCTTGTTTTGTATGTCTCATCTTTTCGCAGGAGTTACATGTACCTAACTTTGTATTTCCTACAGTCTTGAACCACATAATTTCTCTTACTCTAATCATGTAGCTTTCTCTCTTAAAAAACTACTCTTGAAACATGTAGCTTTCTCTCACCCAAGACTAGTCTTGAAACATGTATCTCCCCGCCGCCCCCCCCTCCCGCCTCCCCACTCTGTCTGTCTGTCTGTCTGTCTGTCTGTCTGCTCTCTCTCTCTCTCTCTCTCTCTCTCTCTCTCTCTCTCTCTCTCTCTCTCTCTCTCTCTCTCTCTCTCTTACAGTTTTGAAACACGTTTCATTCAGTCTCCAGGTATTGAAGCATTCGTCATCCACTATCTTACAGTCTCAAAGCTTGCAAAATTTGAGTTCTGGCAGGCCACTGCACATGTGTGATTGTACATTATTCAGACTAGCTTCTGTCCAGGAAGCCCCACAAACAAACCTCCGTCCAGGAATGCAAATGAACAAATTAAGAACAGTTTAGAAGCTACGGAGATGTGTTTCCTGAGACGAAGATTGCGAATATCTTGGAATGCCAGACTAGCTAACAACGATTGCCTGGAAGAAGCTAAATGAAACTTGAACATTTAACTGTAAGAAATAGATAAACATCATTCTTTAATCATGCAATGAGAAGAGAGGCATTAGAAAACAACGTGGAGACTGACGTGTCATTTGTAGTGTTTTCGCCCCAACAACATTATGAATACAGAGTGAGAACCTTTTCATCTGAAACAAAAAATATTGTCTCAGGCACTCTTGCATTTTTAAATATAATAAAATGCACCCCCTCGGCGTTTGTAGATTGACAACGGCTAAAAACGGAAATCGCCTCCACTGTTGAAAAACAACACCTGCTCGTCTGATGTCAGCGATTTGATGAAAATGTGGCCAGAAGTCAGCCTCTGAAGATTGTTGGTGAAAGTCTGTCACGTTCGCGACATCTGCACCTGCCAGAATGACGTCATTTTTCGCGCTAGAAGAAAATCCAGCTCAGGGGCAATTTTGATTGGTGCGGGGGAGAGAAATTAACACAAGTTATATTACTTATATGAGCTAAGGAAACGTCTGCAGAAAATTCCAATATTTGTCGCAGTTGGCCGAGATTCTTTCATGAGAAAGGATGTATTTTTTTCCGTTGGGAGACGTTTTGTTGGTAATTTATAATTCCTGAAGACATCGGGAATGTTGTCTTTTTTGGCTCACACTGGGGCATAGTCATAAATGTTGAATATTGTCATCAGGAGGGTCAAAGTCCCCAATGAAGGATGAGGAGATTTGCCTTGCTGCTGCTGGAAGAGCAAATTTCCATTGAATATCATTAACCTCTCCGATTTCACAGCAACCGTAGACTTGTTGAAGGCAGCTAAGTACACAATCAATATCCTTTAAAATAGCATGGCCTACAACAAAAGTTGTTCTTACAAAACTACTATCAACATCTTTAGAATTTTGCCCTAATTGATTTTGTTATTTTCGAATAGGTTGTGTAGACCTTATGGACATTTTCAATATAGATTGTGTAGACCTTATGGACATTTTTAAGAAGTTGTGTAGACCTTATGGACATTTTCAAGATAGGTTGTGTTGTCCAGAACAGTTTTCATGAAGATTTAAGGGACTTTGTAGTCTTATATTTTCTTTGAACTCGTGAACAATTTGAACAGTGTAGTGATAAAAGGAGATAATTAGTGGTCTTATTATGTTTTGTATTTGTGTGATTACTTATAAGTTATCTATATTTTAAGATGAAACACGAACATACATACCCCCTCCCCCTTCCCCTCCATTAAATTGTTATCATTTATATCAAAGAGTGTTCTCTTTTTTCGTGTTGATTTATGTAAGGTTTTGTGGTGTTAAAGTGTTAAATGCCATATTTTTACATACATTTAACATCACATATAGAGGAGAACCGAGTGTGGCAGGGAAACAAGACGCGTCAAGTTATCCAG
This sequence comes from Cepaea nemoralis, assembly GCA_014155875.1. Classification (NCBI taxonomy): domain Eukaryota; kingdom Metazoa; phylum Mollusca; class Gastropoda; order Stylommatophora; family Helicidae; genus Cepaea; species Cepaea nemoralis. The sequence continues at coordinate 357,112 of JACEFZ010003737.1, read as the reverse complement.
AGTGAGTTTCACCCTCTCTTGAATGTGGTGACTTTCCTGGCTCTCCTGTCCTTCTACCAGAAAACCTTTCTTATATCTATAAGAACCTTTGTCTTTGACATGCCTCCACCCCTAGGGAGTATTATGAGCCATTTCTGGTTTTCTGTAGTAGTCGGTCTTATAGGGATATCATTCTCCCAGTTCCGAATCTACTTTACCACAGCTGGAAAGGTCAATGGGAAAAGAGGCACAGGCAGACCAAGATACATATTCCTGGATGGGCTGAGACCGTGAGATGTGGGTGAATATCATCGAACAGAGTTGACCCTGAACACCAGAGACCTAGATCTGTGGACAGACGTGATTGCCTACCCCTACCTGGCAGGGCACGTGATGCTGATGACGAGTTACTGACAAACGTTTCATCAGCAATCTTCCCAGGAACTACGGTGATCGTACTCTGAGTCCGACATCGATTTGATACCTTCATTCTGTGGTCAGCAGTTGGAAACTGATTACGGCCGTTATTCTTTGTGGTGGTGGCACTTGCTTATGGCAGATTTAACTTTTCTTGTATCTAGTATGTATTCTGATTTATACTGATGCCCTCTAGTCTTATATGACAAACAGTCAGTGCCTGTAATATTAATAATTTGTTTCTTTATGCCTGTTGTCTTAAGACGCATCTTTGAGCCCATTAGGGATACACAAAGTGGAGAGTGGAAAAGAAGAAACAACAAAGATATATTATTTATGATCTGTTTAAGTCCCCGCTAATCACTGGTATCATGAAGGCTAACAGTAATATAGACTGCAATGGCTGGGGCATATAGAAAGAATGGAAGATAATAGGGAAACAAAACTCGCTTACACTCAAGAAATATATGACCGTAGACCCCGAGTTAGACCAAGATGACGGTGGAGAGATAATATATATTAATATACATACAGACCTACAAGCACTTGGAATCAGTGACTGGCAAGAGAAGGTCAACCAGAGAGACGAATGGAGACGGCTTGTAAGTTTGTATCTGCAGCAAAGAACCTCAATGGCTCAGAATGCTGAAGAAGAAGAAGAAGAAGAAGAATAAGAATAAGAAGAAGAAGAAGAAGAAGAAGAAGGAAGAAGAAGAAGAAGAAGAAGAAGAAGAAGAAGAAGAAGAAGAAGAAGAAGAAGATGAAGAAGTTGTGTTGTGGAGAAGCAGCGTCTGTGACAACCATGATGTCAGCAGGGGAGGTCACTAGGAGAGAGAAGAGGCCGACTTCCGTCGTCTGCCATCAAGGGTCGATTTCCTGAGGCAAGCAGGTTGTGCTGGTGTCCTGGTCGTCTTCTCGCTCACGGAAACAATCATGGAACACGTCCACAGAGCGCCTCCCTAGCACTCACCTACACCATACACATGGCTTTAGTGACAATTCAACGCACGCCCAGCCCCAGCGTTGAGCAAGATTTGGTAATTATTGCTTATATATATGTTGCAGTTTTAGTTAGCCAGTTGACCCGATTTATTTCACTTCTCTTCTAACTTCTAACTGTGGTAGATTGCAGTGTTGGACTTGACTTATTGTGGCAGGTTTGTCAATTGTAATTATGTCATTGTTATTGCACTTGTTACCTCAGAAATCAATGCGCTGTCGCAGCGACGTGTATTTGTGTTGTGAAGTGTTTCAGGTTATGTTAGATTGTTACATTTGATTTGCTGCAAGTCTTGCGATTGTCTGTTTGTTTACATTTATGCTTTGATGCTGAGACGTGCAGGCGTCACAAGAGCGCCCGTCAACACCAACAGGACAAGACTCGTGACATTTGCGTGGGCTATCAACAGAAGAAATTGAGTAAATAAGTAACATTAATATTATGCTGGACAATCTTGAACAACACAAGAGGAAGACAAAAAGATGTATGTTGATAGATTAAGACAAAAGAAACAGCTGGGCAGCAAATGATAATAATACAAGGAAATGGCTATAAGTTTTTCCTCTGAGTATGATGGTGTACCAGAAGGAAGTTGAAACAATTATATACATTTCTTACTTAATGGGTTCTCCAATTATGGTGCATCACACAACATACCCTGTTTACTGACACTGTTGCTCCAACTATGGTACATAACACAACATACCCTGTTAGCTGAAACTGTTGCTCCAACTATGGTGCACCACACAACATACTCGGTTAGCTGAAACTGTTGCTCCAACTATGGTGCACCACACAACATACCCTGTTAGCTGAAACTGTTGCTCCAACTATGGTGCACCACACAACATACCCTGTTAGCTGAAACTGTTGCTCCAACTATGGTGCACCACACAACATACCCTGTTAGCTGAAACTGTTGCTCCAACTATGGTGCACCACACAACATACCCTGTTAACTGAAACTGTTGCTCCAACTATGGTGCACCACACAACATACCCTGTTAGCTGAAACTGTTGCTCCAACTATGCAAAGATGGAAATACAGTAAGAGAGAAGAAAATAATTGACCAGAATTGATAAATGGCCATTGCGGTGATAACTGATGCAGTAAACCAGAGTGAAAGAGCAGTTAATAAAATATTATGTAGCAGAATAAAGTCGGAAAGTGTATACCTGTTGGGATTTGTATTTGTGAAGAGAAGCAAGTAACTTTCTGTCAACAGTTGCTCAGAAACTGTCAGTCAGAACAAATGTTGATAACCATGGTAACAATAGATGTGATTTGGGTTCTCTGTTATGAGCCCAATCCAAAATGCCCAGCATGCAATGGAAAACCCTGGGCTCCCCAATACGTGTCAATAGGAGTGTCCCAAGGGTCAAATTACATAAATGTCAAGCGGAGTGTCCCAAGGATTAGATAACATACCTGTTAAGCTGAGTATCCCAAAATAACACCCCAGTATTGTTATTTTTCCCCTTCAAACACTGGTCACCCTTCCCTTTCCAATACCTGTCAAGCTGAGAATACAGAAATCTGCAAGAAAAGTTATGCTGACTGTTATTTTGGGACTCTCAGTTTGACAGGTATGTCATCTGACTCTTGGGACACTCAGTTTTACAGGTATGTCATCTGACTCTTGGGACTCTCAGCTTGACAGGTATGTCATCTGACTCTTGGGACTCTCAGTTTGACAGGTATGTCATCTGACTCTTGGGACTCTTTTAGTTTGACAGGTATGTCATCTGACACTCATGACTATGTGTTTGACAGGTATGTCATCTGACTCTTGAGACTCATGATGATGATGATTTAGTAGCAGCCAGAAAACATAATGATAATGAGAAGTGTTGTCAGAGTTGGGCTACGCATGAAATAACTGTTGTTACATTTGTTGCTCCCAACACCAGGATGCCACCGACAGCTCTGATGATGTCACAGATGGCAGGTCTCAGATGCGTAAGAGGTATATTGACACATGTGTTGTGTTTCAACCTTGCTTGGTTTGTTTGTTGTGTGTTGTGTTCATGTTTAGTCATTCATGTTGGATTCATTGTACCTTTTATTCTAGTCTGGTTTATTGTCAGTGTCAGTCATGGCTGATTCATTCACATTTTCTGTATTATTTTTATCCTCATTGGCTTTATTGCTCTGTTCAGTACCTCATTATTTTGCTCATTGTAGTTTATCATTGTACTCTGGATGTGTCCTCGAGTGCTCTCTGCAGCATCCACTATAATAAGTGTATACATCAGTGCCAGTTTATTCTTTATTGACAAATTCACTTCATGTGTTCTCCACTGCTCTATTCTGTCTAGTCCGATCGTTAGTCTAAACTTGAGCATTCTGTCAGTGTTCATTCACACAACATAAACTAAAGTGATTAGATAAATCCTTCAAGCTGAAATATACACATATTCGCACAGTAATTTCAATTGTACATTAACACACAAAATGGTCGCTTGTTAAAGGTTGCTGAAGTCATAGCTATTAATCGGCAGAAGCCAGTCTTGTGCAAACAAAGACATGATAGTCAATTTAAAATTACCATGGTAGACAATTGAAAATACTGTGTGTATGTCTGTATATTTCAGCTTGAAGGATTTATCTAATCACTTAAGTTTATGTTGTGTGATTTCTGTAGTATGTACGTGACGAAATGCAGCTAAATATGCCAGGCAATAAATCATGCAATCTATTGTTTGTGTCTTCATTATTCAAATTCGCTATGGGGAAAACATTGTTTTGAATGTTAATTCATTGAGCTGCCAGCCAACTCTCAAAGTGGTTTCATCATATCAGCTTCATCCATTGGTCGACTCTTGTAGTTACGCTGCTGCACAATCAGCAAGTCTAGCTGCTCATTCAATATCCTGATTTCCTTCATTGTATGTTTTATATATACTGGATTATATGTTGTACTTTTTATTGTTGGTTCATTACGTTTCATATATGTTTGATCCCATGTACATTTGCCATTGTAGCAACATTATATGCTGTATTTATTGTTTTTTTTGTGTATATTGCAGCATATTTTATTGCTTCAGTCACTGTATATTGTATTCACATTTGATTCACTGTATATTCCATTAATGTGTGATCCATTGTATATTATATTAATCTTTGATTCATTTTATTCATGGCTACATTATTATATATTTTATTAATATTATATTTACCAACACACATGTCCTTTTCTATTGTTCATTTATGAAATTGTCTGTGTTTGTATCAGCTTATATGCTGTGTGAGGTCAGCATGGCCAAATGGATAAGAACATGTGTTCTTAAAAATCCATGTGCTGATGCCGAGGTATGGGTTCAACCTCTACACCGGTCAATTGTACTAAAATGTTGACTTCTTGCCCTTGACTTTGGGATATAAATTACAAGTACCTCTGAAGTTGGAGTGGGTTCACCTGAGGTGAGGGACACTGGTAATGGGGAAAGTTAATCCGCACGCAAAACTCAATCCAGTGCTACTAGAAGTAGTGTGTATGAAATATGCTTGAGTTCAAAGCGAGTGCCAAAAAGCAAAAACAAAAAATGCTGTGCTTGTGTGGTGTTCCCTGTTAATATTTCCCTTTGAAGTTGGTCAGCCTTTCCTTTCCTCATTATTATTCTTCCCTTCCATGTTGGTCGCTATTCCCTTTCATGTTGGCCACTCTTCCATTTTCTATTATTCTATTTCATTTTTCTTATCTGTCCCTTCCTGATTGGCAAGCCTTCTCTTTCCCAGTTGTAACTCTCAGATAGTTTTCTGGCTCACCAAGTTAAAGGGCAGCCAGACTGGATTCCTGGTCTTCTGAGGTTAAAGTGAAAAACTTCTCTTCCAAATTGGTAATCCTTCCTATTCCTGTTATTATTCTTTCCTTTCATATTGATAATCCTTCCTATTCCTGTTGTTATTCTTCCAAGTTTGCCAAGCACGTGCCTATCTCAGAGTCAACGCAAACACACAACATTCACTGCATAGCAAGATTAAGAAGGTAAAGGGCAGCAGGTTAAAAAGAGGAAAGTCGTGGATGGGTCAAACCGAAGACATTCTTCAGCAGGTGTGTTCACTTGAGGACTTAGAACCTGGCGAGGAGGGTGGGGGTTGGTTAGTTAGTTAGTTAGTCGACAGATCATCCTCGTTGCACATCGAACCATTCAGTCCATAAGTGCTCGGATCCCCTCCTCAGCAAATCCCGCAGCGTGTAGCGGCTAACGACACCAGTTCTGTGTTGGTTTATCAATCTTCTTTGGCTTCCTGCGTAGTGTACTTGTTTGGCCACCCCTCTTTTAATTTGCTGCTCCCGCAGTCTGGTCATTGTTGTAGATTCACAGTCATCACTTGGTTCTCGCAAAAGTCTCACTTCTCGTAGAGCATTCAGAATGTCAGCCTGGTCCATGGCGTGTCCGCCCTCCACAGTAGCCTCACTTGCGAGCTTGTCAGCCCGCTCATTTCCTTGTACTCCCGCATGCCCTGGCACGAAGATGAAACTAATCTTTGCCAGCCGAGACCGCTTCAGAGGCAGCAACCATTCTCTTTGGATCGACCCCTCCTCTATCCTCTTGATCATGTTCATTGAGTCGCTAAGGAAACAAGCCCTAGTGAATGTCTGTGTCTCGAGCCATGTTATTGCTTTACTTACTGCCATGACTTCCATGGTCAGGCTACTTGTGGTTTCAGTGAAAGCACCAGAGTCCTCCTTCACAATTCTCCCTCCGGCCCGAGCTGTAAAGGCCCATGAGCTTCTCACATGTCGGATGACCGACCCATCTGTGTAGATGACCGCGTCACCGTCTAGCGAATTCTCGAAAATCAACGCTTGTACTTCAGCCTCAACAGCAGCCGGATTTTCTTGTCTGCATTTTCTATCTAGTTGGATGCAAACTGAAAAGGATGTGCAGAAGTCTGTTGGCACTTGCACCCACTCCTCGCCAGGTTCTAAGTCCTCAAGTGAACACACCTGTTGAAGAATGTCTTCGGCTTGACCCATCCACGACCGTCCTCTTTTTAACCTGCTGCCCTTCACCTTCCTAATTTCACTATGCAGTGGATGTTGTGTGTTTGCGTTAATTCTGAGGTAGGCGCGTGCCCTGCAAACTTGTATTCTCTCTTCAATGGTTGGAAAATCAAGAAGGTAGCGCATCGCCCTGCATGCTGTATCTCTTGTACATCCAAGAATAATGCGCATAGCTTCATTCTGTATCCTTTCCATCCTTTCTATCTGCTTATGGCTGAGAGTCAGGATTGCCATTGCATACTCCAAAACAGACATGACCAGCCCCTCGTACAGAAGACATAGATGGCGCTGCTCACAGTTTGCTGCCGCCATCACCCGCATCGCTGCCAAACCCCGCTTGGCCTTTGTTATCACCTGGTCTATGTGCACATTATAAGCAAGGCTTCGATCAAACCGTATCCCCAGGTAATTCATTGCCTGCGTTCTTTCCACCGTCTCTGAACACAGCATTACAGTTGGTGTTGGATTGTTGACAATATGATTATTCAACGAGAACCAAGTCACTGTTGCCTTTGTTGGATTGACCATTGCCCCAGCTTCATCACACCTAGTACTTAAGCGATTGAGTTCGGTTTGTAGTTCTACAGCAACCTAATCTCTATCCTTACCCTGACGATACACTAAAACATCATCGGCATACGACAATGTCCTGCCAGGTCCAGTGATCTGCTCACTGGTGATTCTCACTGTGTAGGCGTTGAACAGTACCGGAGATAATGGTGATCCCTGTGGTATGCCAGGATATATTGTTGTTGGTTCCGAAGTCCAACTGCCACATCTAAAAACTACTTTCCGTTGGAAGAGGGCTGCAGCGATCCAACTAAGGAGAAATGGACTTACGTTTAGTTCAAGAAGCTGAAACATTAAAAAATCCAGTGGTACTCTGTTGTATGCGTCCTCAAGATCAATCGCTGCAGCAACGGTTTCAGTGCCTGAGTGGAAACCTTCATAGACATCATGGGCAAAGACTGCTGCATTGGTCCAGGTTTCTCTTTTTGGACGGTACCCAACCAGGGTAGGTGGGAAAACACCTTGCCTCTCTAGTTGGCTTGATATTTTCCTGGCAATTACCTTCTCCAGCAGCTTGCCTATTGTATTCTGCATGGTTATAATTCGATATCCCTGAATTTTTTTGTGGCCTTTGTCAGGCTTCGGCAAGGGAATCAGATAGCTGTGTAACCATTCCTCCTTGATGCTAGCACTCCCTATACTGTTGTTGTACATGTCTGCTAGTTTCTCTAGCTCATTGTCGGTACACCTATTTATGTCGTCGTATCTTATGCCATCATGACCTGGAGCACTGTTTTTTGATCGTCGAAGCACAGCCTTGATTTCTTTCACTGTCACTGTGTCTTCCTCCGAAGTGTTCTGGGCCTTGCATCTGTCTGAGGTGACCTCCTTGGCCAGATTTCGGCCTCCCATGTCTGTCTGGTTGCCCTGCTCAAGGTAGCGTTTAGGGTGGGGGTACAAGTGCCAACAGAGTTCTGTATATCCTTTTCAGTTAGCATCCAACTAGACAGGAAATGCAGACCAAAAAATCCAGCTGTGGTGGAGGCGAAAGTACAGGCTCTGATCTTTGAGAATTCTTTAGAGAATGATGCTGTCATTTACACGGATTGGTCTGTCGTCTGCAGAGTGAGAAGTTCATGGGCCTTTACGGCTTAGGCCGGAGGGAAAATTGTGAAGGAAGAGTCTGGCGCTTTTGCTTTGACCACAAGCAGCCTGACTATGGAAGTCATGGCAGTAATTAAAGCAATAACATGGCTCGAGACACAGACATTCAATCGGGCATGTGTCCTTAGTGACTCAATGAGTATGCTCAGGAGGATAGAGATGGATGGGTCCGAAGAGAGTGGCTGCTGTCTCTGGAGCGGTCTCAGCTGGCAAAGATTAGTTTCATCTTCATGCCAGGGTATGCGGGTGTACAAGGGAATGAGCAGGCTGACAGGCTTGCAGGTAGGGCTACTGTGGAAGGTGGACGAGCCATGGACCAGGCAGACATTCTGAATGCTCTACGAGAAGTAAGTCGTTTACGAGAACCAAGTGATGACTGTGAATCTACAACCATGGTCAGGCTGCGAGAACAGCAAGTTAAAAGAGGTGTTGCCAAACAAGAACACTACGCAGGAAGCCAAAGAAGAGTAATAAATCAACACAGAACTGGTGTCGTGAGCCGCTACACGCTGCGTGATTTGCGGAGGAGGGGATCTGAGCACTTATGGACTGAATGGTTCGATGTGCAATGAGGATGATCTGTGAATCTACAACCATGGTCAGGCTGCGAGAACAGCAAGTTAAAAGAGGTTTAGCCAAACAAGAAAACTACGCAGGACGCCAAAGAAGAGTAATAAACCAACACAGAACTGGTGTCGTGAGCCGCTACACGCTGCGTGATTTGCGGAGGAGGGGATCTGAGCACTTATGGACTGAATGGTTCGATGTGCAATGAGGATGATCTGTCGACTAACTAACTAACTCTTCCCTTTCATATTGATAATCCTTCCTATTCCTCTTATTCTTTCCTTTCATATTGATAATCCTTCCTACTCCTGTTGTTATTCTTTCCTTTCATATTGATAATCGTTCCTACTCCTGTTATTTTTCTTCCCTTTCATATTGATAATCCTTCCTTTTCTTCTTGTTATTTTCAAGCTGGTCACCCTTCCCTTTCCTTTTGATCACACTTCCTTTTTCTGTATGCTATTCTTCCCTTTCATTTTAGTCACCTTCCCTGTTCTGTGTGTAACCTGACCCTTCCATATTGGTCCACTCTCCCTAGTCATGTGTTGTTGATTCTCAGTGCTTGTTGCCTGACAGTCCAGTGGTTCTGTATTACCTGGATCTTGTCCAGTCAAGGGGCAGGACTTCAGCAAGTGTTTCTGAGATTACTTCCCTGGATCTGGTCGAGCAAAGAGAGGATAATTCTACAAAGTATTTGTGATAAATGCCCAGATCTTGGCACTCAAAGAAGGAGCAGATCATTCCACAAAGTTTGAGTTATGCCAACCTGGCTGTGGTAAGCTACCAGAGGATAACTTCAGGAAGTGTTCGTTATGTATTGCCTGATTGTCAAGGAAAAGGACCAGATTCATAATTTTTGTGCCAAACAAAAAGTAGGTTTGGACAACAACAAATTGATGGCAGAAAATGAGAAGTAGGGGTGAGTTACAGTTATGACTTAATAGTTGTTAACATGATAGCAGACTTGTTGTATTATTATATATCAAATTACAGGAGGTTGCTTAGAAAAAACTTCTGTAATGAGACAATTTGCAATGACAACATTTTGGCGATATATAAGCCCATGGCAGATACGGGAAATTGCTTAAGGCGATCAGTCATCCTCTCTAGATGCTACTAACAAAAGACATGTCGGTTTTATGAGATGAGGATACATGTGGCATTCCTCATTCCTGACCAATAAACCAGCTAAAACTAAACAATGTTTATAATCCCAGAATTCCAGAGTATTGTCTCCTTCTTCATTTCTCTCTTGGGACACTTGGTTATGCACCTGACTTCAGCATACATTTTGTCTATCCGAGGGATACTTCCTCCAGACAGAATCCATCCAAGGTCACAGGTTCTATCTACTCGTGGCTGCATTTTCTTTCCTAACAATTGTGCCATGGCCTTGACCTTGCAGCCTGTTCCTTCTTATTTGCTATTGTGGTGGAATTGTTTACTGTGCTCAACCTGTGCATGGACCACCTGTTAGTTGCCCTTGTCCGAGAAGACCAAGTATGCGGTCTCACTCCCCAAGAGATCAGGGAGATGTGTGATGTTGTCTGAAGCCAGTGGCCCTCCCTATGCTGGAGTTGAAACCCAGTCTCTAGCCAAGAGATCAGGGAGATGTGTGATGTTGTGTGAAGCCAGTGGTCCTCCCTATGCTGGAGTTGAAACCCAGTCTCTAGCCAAGACATCAGGGAGATGTGTGATGTTGTGTGAAGCCAGTGGCCCTCCCTATGCTGGAGTTGAAACCCAGTCTCTAGCCAAGACATCAGGGAGATGTGTGATGTTGTGTGAAGCCAGTGGCCCTCCCTATGCTGCAGTGAAACCCAGTCTCTAGCCAAGAGATCAGGGAGATGTGTGATGTTGTGTGAAGTCAGTGGCCGCCCTATTCTGGAGTTGAAACCCAGTCTCTAGCCAAGAGATCAGGGAGATGTGTGATGTTGTGTGAAGCCAGTGGCCCTCCCTATACTGGAGTTGAAACCCAGTCTCGAGCCAAGAGATCAGGGAGATGTGTGATTTTGTGTGAAGCCAGTGGCCCTCATTATGCTGGAGTTGAAACCCAGTCTCTAGCCAAGAGATCAGGGAGATGTGTGATGTTCTGTGAAGCCAGTGGCCCGTTCTGTTCTGGAGTTGAAACCCAGTCTCTAGCCAAGACATCAGGGAGATGTGTGATGTTGTGTGAAGCCAGTGGCCCTCCCTATGCTGGAGTTGAAACCCAGTCTCGAGCCAAGAGATCAGGGAGATGTGTGATTTTGTTTGAAGCCAGTGGCCCTCCCTATGCTGGAGTTGAAACCCAGTCTCTAGCCAAGACATCAGGGAGATGTGTGATGTTGTGTGAAGCCAGTGGCCCGCTCTGTTCTGGAGTTGAAACCCAGTCTCTAGCCAAGACATCAGGTAGATGTGTGATGTTGTGTGAAGCCAGTGGCCCTCCCTATGCTGGAGTTGAAACCCAGTCTCGAGCCAAGAGATCAGGGAGATGTGTGATTTTGTGTGAAGCCAGTGGCCCTCCCTATGCTGGAGTTGAAACCCAGTCTCGAGCCAAGAGATCAGGGAGATGTGTAATTTTGTGTGAAGCAAGTGGCCCTCCCTATGCTGGAGTTGAAACCCAGTCTCTAGCCAAGAGATCAGGGAGATGTGTGATGTTGTGTGAAGCCTGTGGCCCTCCCTATGCTGGAGTTGAAACCCAGTCTCTAGCCAAGAGATCAGGGAGATGTGTGAAGCCAGTGGCCTTCCCTATGCTGGAGTTGAAACCCAGTCTCTAGCCAAGAGATCAGGGAGATGTGTGATGTTGTGTGAAGCCTGTGGCCCTCCCTATGCTGGAGTTGAAACCCAGTCTCAAGCCAAGAGATCAGGGAGATGTGTGATTTTGTGTGAAGCCAGTGGCCCTCCCTATGCTGGAGTTGAAACCCAGTCTCTAGCCAAGACATCAGGGAGATGTGTGATTTTGTGTGAAGCCAGTGGCCCTCATTATGCTGGAGTTGAAACCCAGTCTCTAGCCAAGAGATCAGGGAGATGTGTGATGTTCTGTGAAGCCAGTGGCCCGTTCTGTTCTGGAGTTGAAACCCAGTCTCTAGCCAAGACATCAGGGAGATGTGTGATGTTGTGTGAAGCCAGTGGCCCGCTCTGTTCTGGAGTTGAAACCCAGTCTCGAGCCAAGAGATCAGAGAGATGTGTGATGTTGTGTGAAGCCAGTGGCCTGCCCTATGCTGGAGTTGAAACCCAGTCACTTCTGAGCCCCACAGAAACACTGTATCCACTTAGCCACTCCTCCCACTACCCAGAGCATTGAAGCAGCTCTCTTGTGAACCAATTAACAAGTCACATAGCCACACAAATCAGCCTCCTAGTCATGGGCTAGCGTGATACTGTCTATCTTGTTATGGATATATGCAGGTCTATGTTTGTGTGTTGTACGTAAGTTAGTGCTGGAGACAGTTGTGTGACTCACATGTACAGTGATTATTTTGCACGTATGAATGGTTGGGTATCAGGTGTCAGAGATAGCGTGTGTGTCAGATTCTCACAGAGTAGGTCATAACAGCCTCAGTGCTGGCCCATTGTTGCTTCTGGGAAGTTTGTGGAGGAACTGACAGTCGAGGGAATGATCAACTGATAGTGGGTCCTCTGGCCTTTTACTGGCACACAAGTGAACGCAATATAAGTAGGGAGCTGGACGAAAAATAGGACATACCTAGATACAAGCCAATGTTTCAACCAGAATGAATCTGTACCAGTGAACAAAATAGGCTGAAATACTCGGCTAGAAAAACAAGTTATCACATTCACAAGAAAATAATACACATTTCAGTGAATGCACAAAAAAAAAAAAACTGTAAGTTTGGGAAATGAAAATATGGAAAGCGGAATGGACAGAGGTATTGGAAAAACTCATTCATTAGCACCTTACTGTCTTGACAGACGATAGTTTGTTAAATTGTGCTTCAAAAAGGGATAATACCTACAACCATGGCGGTGGGGAATGTGACTGATAAGGCTGATTCTCGCTGTAAGTGTTCGTCCACAGTGGATGCATGTTAACACATGGTCATTTCCACCATCATGCACCATCTTAATACTCACACGTTCGGTGTGTGACTTATCTGCAATTTTCTTTTTTGAGTTAGGGAAAGGAGAATATTTTTGAGTTAACAATCTACCCAAAGTATTTCAGGATCCTCACCTGTGCTACGGAGTTTGTTCACTGAGCTGAGATTCTCCGGACTCAGGCTTGAGTTAGGAGTAGGACGGAGCACTTATGGGTTACACCCGTGTGCCATGATGTTGATCCGTTGACTAAACTAAACTAATTTTCTCTTTTGTCTTTATTAAATTTCTGATATTTGCCCTCCATGCTGCAACACATTCAGCGGTGACTTGCTCCTAATGTGCATTATCAATGTCTGTATCAATCATGTCCTGTATCGTAGTAGAGACCGACCCTGAGATCTCTTACCCATCTGTAATTCACCAAAAAAAGATGTCCTTTGGTATTCTACCATCATCTGTCTTCCTAACGTGTCCTATCCATCTAAGTCTACGAAGACTGAACATGGAATAAACCGTCACACAACCTATCTTCCCAGTACTTCAGTATTTGTGATTTTGTCTTGCCACTTAATACCAAGTATTCTTCGCAGACACTGCATATGAAAGCTGTTAAAACGTTTCTCTTGGTGTGAGTAAGTTGTCCAGGCCTCACTGCCATAAAGAAGAGTACTAAGGACACAGGCTTGATAGACAAGGACTTTTGTTTTGGCAGTAAGCTTCCTGTTCTCCCAGACTCTTTTTGTTAACCTGTTCATTGTTGCTGCCTCACCAGTCCGGATGTTGATTTCCTGATCTAGAGATGATTTGCTATTTACCTCTGATTCTAGATATGTACAATAGTCTACTATCTCTAGTTCGGTGTCGTCAATAAAGATTGATGGTACCCCACGTGCACCTTGTGACATAATCTGTGTCTTCTTTTTGCTAATTGTTAAACCAAATTCAGAACAAGCATTGGAGAATGTAGATAGTAGATGTTGTAATTCTTCCTCAGAGTGGGTCATAATTGCAGCAGCATCTGCAAAAAGCAACTCTCTGATCAGCACCCTCCTAATTTTGGTCTTGGCCTTCAATCTCTGAGCATTGTAGAGGTCACTATCTGAGCGTGAGTGAATGTATATACACCCTGATCATAAAAGGCATATTTCAGTAGAAGTGAAAAGTATATTCCAAAGAGGGTGGGAGCTAGTACACAACCTTGCTTAACTCCACTCTTGATTTCAAACACTTCGGAAATTGCACCATCACACTTAATTATACCCTTCATTCCTGTGTGGAACGATTCCACAATGGGCAGAAGAGGTGGTGGGCAGCCAATCTTCTTTAGTGCCTTGAACAGACCGTCACGACTGACCAAATCAAATGCCTTTGTGAGGTCGATGAAGGCAATAAACAGTGGTTGATTCTGTTTACAGCATTTTTCTTGCATTTGTCGCAATGAGAATATCATATCAATGGTAGATCGGTTCTGTCGAAAGCCACGCTGTGATTCGGGATAGACTTGATCTCCTAGGACTTGAAGTATGCGCAGAACAATTCTGGCAAATACTTTCCCAACAATACATAGAAGTGAGATACCCCTATAGTTGTTACAGTCGCTCCTATCGCCCTTGTTCTTGCACAGTGTTATGATGCTTGAATCTTTGAAATCCTGTGGGACTTGTCCTTTTCGCCAGCATAGCTCTATTAGCTGGTGGATCTGTAGAGTGAGTGTGTCTAGCCCACTCCTGTTGTAACTTCGAGTTAATGATGTTTGGTTCAGATGTTGTCTCCGTGTGATGATGAAGTCCAGCTGATGCCAATGGCCAGATCTTGGATGTTTCCATGTGACCTTATGCAGTTCTTTTGTTTTAAAAAGTGTTTGTAATACATAGGTCATTTCTGGTGCAATGCTGCAACAGCCTTTGCCCATTTTCATTCATGCGACCGATGTTGTATTTTCCAAGGCACACTGGCCATGAACTTGAATCCTTGCCCAAACGAGCATTGAAATCACAGAGCATTTAAATGTAGTCGTATTTTGGAACTACCTTGATCACAGAGTCTAACTCCTTATAGAACGAAACCTTCATATTATCAGGGGAAGTGAGTGTTGGTGCATATGCAGTGATAATGGTGGCAAAACCACAAGAGGTTGCCAAACGCAGGGATAATAGTCTTTCATTACCTCCAGCTGGAATTTCAATCATTCCCAGTAGTGAAGTCTTCACTGCAAAGCCCACACGATGTTGCCTTTTTTCTGCCTGCCCTTACCCTTCCTAAAGAAAAGGTGTAATTGTTTTCCCTGAGTGACCCTTCTTCAGCGAAGCGAGTCTCCTGCAGGCCAGCAATATTAATGTTAAGACGATTGAGTTCGGCATCAATCACAGCCGTTTTTCTCACATCATCAATATTCGTCAAGTCAGTGGAAAATCCTGGACACATGGTTCTTACATTCCAGGTTCCCTGCCATAGCTTGAGGTTTCTATTTTTCATTTTAGTAGTACCTGGTGCATTGGTTTTACAGCCTGCGATTCAGATTTTGTCCTAACCCCAAGCACCCATTGAAGCAGGCAGACTGTGGCGGATCAGCACCCAACTGACCGGGGGCTGCCCAGCTTGAGGCGAGCGGTAGCTGATCAGTGACACCTGTAGGTGTCTCCCACTGTCAGAGGCAACCTGTGGCACCCCATGTCTACGCCAATTGACAAAGATGTATAACCCGTAACTGCTACCTCTCGCTTTGATTCTGAGAACGGTTAAGACCAGGGATGGAGTTATATGCCCATGCAGCATGATCCCTCTCTCGGCCTGTCTAGTTCACTCCAGAGGAAAGATAAAAGTAATACATCTGGAACAAGACAAGCTGCAGAAGCTACCGTATCAGCAAAGCAATACTCTAACTGTCCACCTGTCTGAGCTTTGATCCTAGACCAGCTGCCAACCAAGGCTTAGGGCATGGTCTGCCCTGCCATGACATTTTGTCTTCAGGTTGCATTTCCTTGCATCAGGATAAGGCTTGTACCCTCCCAACTGTGCTCTTCCACCCGAAGCTGTTGGCACAATGTGGGGTGTTGGGTTTGGTAAGCGCCGCCCAACATTTGGCGCTAACAGAAAACAGGTAGTACCGTCTGCTGTCATTATGGTAGCTCAGTCATATCTGACTAAGACCTGACTAAAATAAAGGGGAGGGTGGGAGAAGAAAAAAGCATCTGTTTGAAGCTACATTGTGATCATGAAATATCAATTGCTGGGAAACCTCCGATAATTGAAATAGCAAGCGTAATAAAACCACAAGTATCGTTTGGAACTCATGGTGAGGAAAGAAAGAAGCAGTGACGAGTGGACATAATAGACAGCAATTGAATCCCTATGTGGTGACAGCATTCAATCTGTGTGTCTAGTATGCTGTGTTGGGTGTAGGTCAGGAGAACTAGTTAGGGATCCAGACACTTGTCAGTAGGCCGTGATGGGTGATGTTCTGTAAGGGGCCTGTTACATGAGTGTGTTGTATGATGAACGTGTTGTGTGGTGAGCATGTTGTGTGATAAGTGTGTTGTGTGATGAGCGTGTTGTGTGGGGAGCATGTTGTGTGATGAGTGTGTTGTATGCATGTGAAGCAAGGGTGATAGCTAGACCAAGCCAAAAATATCTGATGCTAGCAGAAATGTGTCTTCTTAGATAAAGGCAAAGAAAACCATGTATGGACAGAAAAACTCATGAGGCAGTTCATCAAGAAGCAGATGAAAGTTGTAAATTGTTAGAGAAATTAAACATAGATTGTTTGGACAAGTGAGCAGTAATAAATGTGGAAACTCAGTTCTTCTTCTTCTTCTTTCGTTCGCTTGAAATATGTCTATAACTGCAGTGCTGTCTCTTGTATGAATTGAACTGTCTTTTTCAGTTCACACAGCGGTCCATAGAGTTTATCTTCCACTGTCGTCTCTCTAGGCCAGAAGGTTTGCCTAGATATGTTATATTTTGGGCAGTCTTGGAGTATGTGCTCTGCTGTCTGCGACGCCAATCCACATGTACACATGGCTGTTTCACCAATCTTGAATTTTGTATACATGTGGTTGCGTAATCTATTGTGCCCTGTTCTGAGGCGCAGAATAATGACTTGTTCTGGTCTATCCATAACGTGGTAGTCATCTTGAGCAGGTTTTGGTGGCTTTCTGACTGATTTGATCATTCTTTTCTTTTGGTGGTATGTTACAGGCACATCAGGCTGTTCTTCTTTGGCTCCTTCCTTAGCCAATTGATCAGCTCTGTCGTTCCCGGGTACTCCACAGTGGGATGGTATCCACTGTATGGTGACCTTATGCTGACTGCTAAGTTCAGAAAGTAGTGTCCTTAGTACTGGCAATTTCCCAGACAGGAGCGCCTCGAGTACTGATTTTGCATCTGTCAATAGCACCACAGGTTGTGTACCATTGCTGGTATTTAGTAATTTCTCTGTTGCTATCTTGATTGCCTCAATTTCAGCATCGTAGTTATGGCAGTACTTTCCTGTCGGTACTCTAGCTGTGTCCCTGGTATTATTTGGGTATTCTATGTACACTCCCGCTCCTCCATTTCGAACAGCATTTTGTGCTGACCCATCTGTGTAGACTCGGATCCAGAGGTCCTGTGGGTATTCTTCATCAAGGAAGCTGAGAGTGGCTGTTCTGCGCTGCACACTGTTCTGATCTTCCTTGTCAAATATTCCTCTCACTTTTGTCTGGATTTGTAATGATAGTCTATGCTCATCTTTCCATGGAGTTCGCTCTGGAATAGTTGTTAGGGGGATACCAACTGTGGGCAGATCGGTGGTTTCTCTGCAGAGTCGTTTGGCCTGGTGGATAAAACTACTTCTTTTCAACCGCCCCATAGCTAGGTTTTCAAATCTGTTCTTCATAGGGTGGCCTGGCAAGCTGAGGAACTTTTCTGCTTGTATTAGCGTTTTCGTATCTCTGCGCTCACTCAGTGCTTGTGTCCTCCCCATCTTCTCCATTTCCACTATAGGGGTTGATCTCATCCCTCCTGTGGTGACTCTAAGTGCTTGATTTTGCACTTTGTCCAGCTCTTGTAGTGTGGTTTTTGCTGCCGAACACCATGCAGTTGACCCGTATTCCAGGTGTGGTCGTATGCTCTGTTGATAAACTTTGCTAAGTATTTTCCCACTGGCTCCCCATGTGGTTCCACTTAGCTTTCTCAGGATGGCTATTTTCCTTCTGGCTTTTGCTACTGCTTTGTTGATGTGCTTTCTCCATGTCAGCCTGCCATCAAATGTTACTCCAAGGTATGTTGGTTCTTTATCTTCTCGTAGGGGTGTTCCATTTATCTGGATGGTCCCTGCCTTTTGTTTTGGAGAGAGGGTAAATAGGGTGGTGCTGCACTTGTCAGTGTTTATGCTGACACACCATCTATTTGCCCATGCAACAAATGTATCTACAGCTCTTTGTAGTAATCTGGTGGCCACTGATGCATGTTCATTTGTGCTCCATAGAACCAGGTCATCGGCATACATTGCGGCTTTAATTCCATGCGGTAGATTAGCAACGAGATCATTGATGAAGATTAGAAAGAGTGTGGGGACAATACTCCGCCCTGGGGAACTCCGTGACGCAGTAGTACTTTCTTGCTCTTTAGTCCGTCTATCTGTACTCGGGCTCTTCTGTTGTGCAAGTATGCTTTCACCCATTTGTACATTCTTCCATTGACTTTGCAGTTTCTCAGTTTATTCATCAGACCTTCTTTCCAGACTTTGTCAAAGGCTTTCTTCAAATCTATCCATGCCGCAAGCACCAGCTTCTTCTCTTGGAATGCATCCTCAATTTCTTGAGAGAGGTAGGTTGTCTGATCTTCCGTAGAGTAGCACTGCCTAAAGCCAGCCTGCTGTGGCACAAGGATGTTTTTACTTTCAATGTACCACTGCAGTCTGTGATTGATGATGCGCTCCAGTGTTTTGCAGAGACAGCTGGTGAGGCTAATTGGTCTGTAGCTAGAGGCAATGGAACTATCTTTCCCTGATTTTAGGAGGGGTATCATGATTGCTTCTCTCCAGGCTTGTGGAACACTGCCTAAGGTCCAACTGTTATTGAAGATCTGCAACAGCTTTGCTTTGGCCTCTGTTCCTAGGTTCCTGATCATTTCATTGGAGATACCATCAGCTCCTGGTGACTTTCTCATTTTCAGTTTTGATATGGCTAGCTCCAGTTCGCTGATTGTGATGGGTGCCTCCAGAACCTCATGTACTATTTCCTTCTGTCCTGTATGTTGCCGTTTCTCTTGAATCTCTTGTTGTTTCTCTGGACTGATTTTGATATTGTTATCTTGTGCGAATGAGTCTGCAAAATGGTCAGCTGCTTGCTTTCTTGTTAAGATGTTTCCATCTTTATGTAGTGCAATTTTTGAGTTTCTCCCTGTGCCCTCATCGTTAAGTTGTTTTATTAGCTTCCACAATTTCCTTGTGTCTCTTTCAAAGTTCAGAGACTCTGTTTTCTCCTGCCAGTTTTTCCGTCTAGCCTGCAGCTTGGCCCTTTGAAATTTGGCTTTTGCATGCTGGAATTTATTGTGGTGCTCTTGGCTGGGTGTGGCCTCTGCTTGCTTTCTACATACTTCCACATCATTATGCAACTGTTCCAGTTCACTACTCCAGTAGGGTTTATATTGTTTACGGGCTCCTCTTGGTACTGTTTCTCGCGCTGCCTGTAGTATGCATTTCCCAAACTCTTCAACTACTTTATTTATGTCTTTCTCAGTGTTCAGGTTTCTAACCAGTATGCTGGTGCGATTCTTGTACACTGCCCAGTCTGCTTTCTTGTAGTTCCACCTCGAGAGGGTGCTGCTTTCACTTACAAGCTCATTTTCTACAGTTAGAAAGACTGGTCGATGGTCACTGCCACCTAGTTGTTTCCCAACAATTCGTGTAATGTTCCACTCCAGGTCTGGTGAATGAAAAGCCAGGTCAGGTGTAGTTGTAGAGTGCCATGATCTCGAGTAGAAAGTATGTGGGTCGGACGGCTTGTTAACCAAGATGAATCTATTCTCATCCTGCCAGTCTTCCAGTCTCTCTCCTCTCTGGTCCATGTGATCATAGCCCCAACTCTGCGAGTGGCTGTTGAAATCGCCGCACACAATCATTTTTTCTGTTAATGGTAGTGTGTCCAGTGCCTGTGGGCGGTCACTTGGACAGTAGTAATTGATCAGATGTAGGTCTGTATAGCCTGTTTTAAGTTTAAGTGTCTGATACTCAGCCCCTTCCATATAGACTTCGATTTGGGAAGCAGTGATGTTATTTTTTACAAGGGTAAGTATCCCACCTTTTCGCCTGTCCTTTCGGTCAGATCGGTAACACTGGTAGCCTCTGATTTTGAAGGCTATATTTTCGTTGAGGTGAGTTTCTTGCAAGCAACATATGCTTACTTTTTCTTTGTCCAGGATGTTTTCTAATTCTACTTTTTTGTTGCTGACTCCCTCCGCATTCCAGTGCATTATTTTAAGTCTTAGTTTAGTATGGCCAGCTGTTCTATTCTCATGTCCCCTGGCTCCACAGGACATCTGAGAAGGACCTCCAGTAGTTGGGGTTGGACCCTTTCGAGACATAGGGCCCGGCACTGCACCTGCCTGGGGGTCCAAAGCAGGGCGAGCACCATAACGTTTATCAGCAGTCGACATATTCCATTTTGCGTAATTGCGTGGCATCCTGATTTCTGTGGTGCGCCTCCTGGCTGGTTGCCTCCGTCTTCAGCACCTTTCCTTTGCTAGAGCAGACTGTGGTCTCACTCGAGTTTAGATGTGTACACACGCACACACGTGTCTGCACATGCTTGTATGTGTATACACATCTAGAGCACACTGGTTATTTTCCGGCGCCAGATACTCGCCGTCGCCCCTTCTCCTGTTAGTTAAAACAGTTCCGCCACGTGAAGGCCAGGAGTTGGACTTTTGCTGCATAGGTTATGTATTCACAAGCCATTGGGGTATTTAAGCAATGTTGGGCGCTCACCCCAACACTGCGCCCCGGCTACATACAGCAATTTGGAACCTGGAAACTCAGTGACAACTGGCAATATTGATAGCAACAGAACAAGAGTCAGATAAGTGACAAATAAATACCTGGATATCTTGGCCAAACTGGCATAATCAAGGATACAGACCTGACTTCAGGTACTGGTTAGTGAGTGAGACATGGACATGACCACCTGTGCTGGTCTGTCTGGCACATGATGATGAGTTTGTCTTATGATCTCTTTTCCTATCTTTGTTACACTGTGAAATGCCAATGAGTACCTGTGTTTTTATATTTCTTGTGCTGGTAATGAAGCATTCGTAGCAAATTACCATTGGATATCAATGGGACACAAACGGCTGATAATAACCTAAAGTTAGGAGATATGGTGCATGTAATTGTGGAACTGGTAGCATGATGGCTAACCGTTAACTGCAGGAGTGTCCCACATAAGCAGAATAGAGACATTCATTCTGGCTTTCACTCGGTACATTTGAGGACAGACTCTTTGGAGATGACAGCAGGCTCAAGTTGACTGCTTCTTTCTGTGGAAATAGTCAGGTTGACATCTCAAGGTATATGAACAAGAAGAAGAAGAACAATGGCAATAATTTCTCATTTATCAATCTTGTAATCACTGAGTTCATGCTAGAATTTGCCGGAGCCTCTCTCTGATGTTCTCAAGGCTGCAGCTTCACCCAATCACAGACATATTGAATGCTTGCTTACAGGTCAAGGACAGCAAAACAAAAATTGAGAAAAATTTTCAGCTCTGTGCGGTTTCTCTCAAAACTTCGGCCTGGGTGAGCAGCCTGCTAACCACCCCCCTTGGTCTCATAACACAGTGGTTATTGTTTCATTTCCCTGGCTAGAGCTCTTCTTTCAGTTTCTATAACACATTTTATTTTCTATTTTTTTATGACTGCCACTTTTTTATTTTTAAATATAATGCATGTGTCATGCACATTCCCATAGTGCTTTAATGTGAACTAATGCAGTCAGTCAAATCTAACGTTAATGCCCTATGTTCTAACAGTTCCCTGAGATAGTATTAATGTTCCAGCAATTTCTTGAGATAGAATTACATTCCAACAGTTCCCTGAGATAGTATTAATGTTCCATCAATTTCTTGAAATAGACTTACTTTACAACAGATCCCTGACGTAGAATTACATTACAACAGTTCTCTGAGATAAGAATTATGTTCCAACAGTTCCTTGAGATAGTATTAATGTTCCAACAATTCCTTGAAATAGAATTACGTTCCAACAGTTCCCTAACATATAATTACATTCCCTCAGTTCTCTGAGATAAACTATGTTCCAACAGTTCCATGAGATAGAATTATGTTCCAACAGTTCTCTTGGGTAGAATTATGTTCAGACAGTTCACTGAGCTAGAATTATGTTCTAACAGTTCCCTGAGATGGAATTACATTCCAAAAATTCCTTGAGGTAGAATTATGTTCCAACAGTTCTCTGAGGTAGAATTATATTCCAACAGTTCCCTGAGGTAGAATTATGTTTCATCAGTTCCCTGAGGTAGAATTATGTTCAAACTTTCTCTGAGATAGAATTATGTTCTAACATTCCCTGAGATAGAATTACCTTCCAACAATTCCCTGAGGTAAACTTATGTTCCAACAGTTCACTGAGATAAAATTACATTCCAACAATTGCCTGAGGTAGTACCCGGTTATTGCAGTTTATCATTCACTAAGCAATGCTGACACAGCCAGTAGACACATGACTTCCAAGGCTGCTATTGTACTGTTTGGACATGTCTTGTACCCAGTTATTGCAGTTTATCATTCTGCTGGACCACTACCAATCTGTTATGTGAACCTTAATGAGGCTGTCAGTTTGTAAGTCTACAGTCTCCTACACGCCTACATATTGACAGTGGATATGGCTGACTTGACAGTGGTAGCTAAAGGTATATGACAGTGAATGTCGCTGACTTGACAGTGGTAACTGAAGGTATGTGACAATGAATGTTGCTGACTTGACAGTGGTAGCTGAAGGTATATGACAGTGGATGTGGCTGACTTGACAGTGCTAGCTGAAGGTATATGACAGTGGATGTGGCTTACTTGACAGTGGTAGCAGAAGGTATGTAACAGGGAATGTGGCTGACTTGACAGTGGTAGCTGAAGGTATGTGACAATGAATGTAGCTGACTTGACAGTGGTAGCTGAAGGTATATGACAGAACCACCAGATACTACTGGCATCTCTATGCTAGCCCGGGAGCATTAGGCATCGCCAGATAATACTGGCATTTGTATGTTAGTCTGGTCATGTTAATTTTTGCAATTTTAGTTAATACTGACACGTGTGCTAGCCTGATAGCATTAGGCATTGCCATATAATATTTGGATCTCTATAGTAGCACTCCCATGTGTGTATATGGACTACGCTTAAGTTAAAAGCAAGCGAGCGCGAAGAAAACATTTCTGGTAATTGGTAGCACCCCTCCATGTACTGCCATAGATGTTCACAGTTTGGTTTCCCTTATTACTACTGCACTTATGCATTTCTGAGAGATTCCAGGTCTGAGAAATTCCAGGTCTGAAAAGTTTCAGGTCTGAGAGATTGCAGGTCTGAAAGATTCCAGGTCTGAAAGATTCCAGGTCTGAAAGATTCAGTGTCTGAAAGATTCCAGTTCTGAGAGATTCTGTGTCTGAAAAATTCCAGGTCTGAGAGATTCCATGCCTGAAAGGTTTCAGGGCTGAGAGATTCCATGCCTGAAAGGTTTCAGGGCTGAGAGATTCCATGCCTGAAAGGTTTCAGGGCTGAGAGATTCCAGGTCTGAGAAATTCCAGGTCTGAGAGATTTCAGGTCTGAGAGATTCCAGGTCTGAGAGATTCCAGGTTTTAGAGATTCCGTGTCTGAGAGATTCCAGGTCTGAGAGATTTCAGGTCTGAGATTTCAGGTCTAGGAGATTCCAGATCTGAGAGATTCCATGTCTGAGATGAGAGATTCCAGGTCTGAGAGATTCTGTGTCTGAAAGATTCTAGGTCTGAGAGATTCCAGGTCTGAGAGATTGATGTCAAAAACTAGTATAGCCATGTCATCATCAAATACATACAGTAGGAGGTCTGGCCTGACTACTGCCAGTGATCATGGTGAATTGTTGAACTGTGTAACTCATGTTTGACTAGTGGTGACTCAACCGCATTGATCATCTTATGTGTTGTTTGTGGTCAGCATTCCGTTCTCATCACTGTGACACTCACACAGCAACTACTCACAGCTTGCTTCCAGCATATATCCACACATGTTTGTGACAACTATTTTTTAAATTTACTTTCTGGTATTTTGATTTTGTGTAACCAGTGTTATATATAACAGAGCTTATTTTAGCTTTGGCAGTAACAAATATAACTTGTATTATTTCCTTCATTATTTTTTTCTTTTAACTTGTTATATTTACTCTGTATATTTCCATACCACATGTAATAGTTTCTGGTCATGACAAATGTACAGAAGCATATGAGATGGGGGGACGGGGTGGTTACTGGAAAATAACATGATCCAGCTGTTCTAAAATCAACAGATGAAACAGATCTGGAAAATATAACAACAAAGGGGAAAAAGGAGACTTTAATTAAATTGTGACGACTCATGGCCTGGTCACTTCCTGTGACATGAAGAAACATCCAATAGAGTACTGAGATGGGAAATTTTTTTTTTTTTTCATATCTCTTAAAGGACGTTGCTGTCAACATCAGCATTTTTCAGCTGCTGTTGATATGCAAGGCAAGATTATGCTCAGTAGTTTGCCAATGCTTTCAGGGTGGCCGGCTCACATACCCCGTAAGTTACCAACGCAGCGAGAACCGCTACTGATTCTCATGCAGGTTAAGTTACTCACGAGAATATACGGGATTACAGAGAAAGACGTTAATCCCTAGGCCAGGGAGATCGGCATGGGAATTATTGAGGAACAGAAAGTTGAGTGGGCCAAATAGAACATGTATATACCAGGCATCCACAGAGCTATCTGTGCAGTCATACAGGGAATTAAAGAGAACATGTATAAACCAGACATGCAGACATACATTGAATTAAAGAAAACATATGTAAACTGGACATGCAGACATACGGGGAATTAAAGAGAACATATATAAGCCAGACATGAAGACATACAGGGAATTAAAGAGAACATAAATAAACCAGACTTGCAGACATACAGGGAATTAAAGAGAACATGTATAAACCAGACATACACGGAATTAAAGAAAACATATGTAAACCAGGCATGCAGACATACGGGGAATTAAAGATAACATACATAAACCAGACTTGCAGACATACAGGGAATTAAAGAGAACATATATAAACCAACATGCAGACATATAGGGAATTAAAGAGAACATGTATAAACCAGACTTGCAGAGATACAGGGAATTAAAGAGAACATATATAAACCAACATGCAGACATATAGGGAATTAAAGAGAACACTTTTAAATCAGACATTCACAGAGCTATATATGCAGACATACAGGGAATTAAAGAGAACATATAAACCAGACATGCAGACATACAGGGAATTAAAGAGAGAATGTATAAACCAGACATGCATGGAGCTATCTATGCAGACATACAGGGAATTAAAGAGAACACTTATAAACCAGACATTCACAGAGCTATCTATGCAGACATATGGGGAATTAAAGAGAACACGTATAAACCAGACATGCAGACATACAGGGATTAGTTAGTTTGTCGCTGTTCCCACTTCATGACAACAGATCGTCCCCATTATGCTCTGCTCCTGTGCCAGTGAAATTGCACAAAATGCTCCTCACTGCCCAATGTGTAAAGTGGAATAGACAGGAGTCTCGGCAAGCCAACAGCCCGCACAAGTACACTGTGCATAATGCCACTGCCAGAATGCCAATACAAAAGTCCTCCACGAAAAATACAGTTGATCATATATGGAATTGGCAGTCACCAGAAATACTTCATTGACCTGGGTGTTATCCCACATGGCTCCATCTTTTTCTGCAGGGCGACCCACCAAAAGCGCAGCACAAAGCATGAACTGCGTAGCTCCAGCGACAACTCCCAGAGTCTCCTGAAAAATGCACTCGTGAACCAAAAAGGCAACCTAGTCAATTCAGCGACAGCCGGCCACCATTGTTCCGAGCATGCAGGTCACTGTACAAACAACAGCGGACAGATGTAAAAGCATTCCACACAAATTTCACTGCTCGCAGTGTCTTGCCATGCACTCACTCTGTAGCAGGGCTACGGAACTATGCACTACCAGTCCAACATGAGGAAATTGCGAATGAAAATCGTAGCCACAAGCATAAACACTCCAGAGGCCTTAATGGTTCAGTGCCTATCTGCCATGTTGGGGAATTAAAGAGAACACGTATAAACCAGGCATGCAGGCATACAGGGAATTAAAGAGAACATGTATAAACCAGGCATGCATGGAGCTATCTATGCAGACATATAGAGAATTAAAGAGAACACATATAAACCAGGCATGCATGGAGCTATATATGCAGACATACAGGGAATTAAAGAGAACGCATATAAACCAGGCATGCATGGAGCTATATTTGCAGACATACAGGGAATTAAAGAGAACACATATAAATCAGACATGCAGACATACAGGAAATTAAAGAACACGTATAAACCAGGTATGCAGACATACAGGGAATTAAAGAGAATACGTATAAACCAGACATGCAGACATACAGGGAATTAAAGAGAACATGAATAAACCAGACATGCAGACATACAGGGAATTAAAGAGAACAGCACCATACAGATAGCAATGGAAGAGAATTATCAGGAATATTGACCACTAGCCTTACGCCAGAATTATTTGATGATGATGAGGAGGGGTCATAAAATAATTGTTTACAGGGTTTTTTTCCTCCAAAGAAAAATCTTTATTATAAACATATAGAAAACCTTCCAATATTAGAAATATATGTATATGCTAGGCAGTATGTTTATAATGTGAGGGGACGGGCTTCATTTTTTGCTGCTTGTTTGAAGGGCTATTTACATTCATCAGCATGTCTTTTGCAGAACATTGCCTTCATGACAGAGCACCAGAAAAGCCTAGATTTGTTCCCCCCATTCTCCCACTGCATGCAAAATTGTGATATTGAGAGTATCTACTGACCTGCATGCTCATAAAACATGATCATACAGGTCCAGACACTTGGTGTGAGGCACTTAGCTGGGGGATATGGCTGAACTCCTCTAAGTCAAATCCCCCGGATATGAGGGCCTGGCCGCTACTCACCTTTTGCTGCTTGGAGGTGTGATGCTGAGCTGGCAGCATCTGCAGCCTACTTGTTCCAGACGTACTGGTCATCCTTTCCTCTGGAGAAAACAAGGCAAGGCCGAGAGAGGGAACATACTGCATGGGCAACACATGTTCTCTGAATCCAAGCCCAGGCATTGTG
Organism: Cepaea nemoralis; assembly: GCA_014155875.1. Classification (NCBI taxonomy): domain Eukaryota; kingdom Metazoa; phylum Mollusca; class Gastropoda; order Stylommatophora; family Helicidae; genus Cepaea; species Cepaea nemoralis. Next base: position 330,010 of record JACEFZ010003737.1, on the reverse strand, counting down.
CGATGGAATTCTAGCTCTAGTTCCAATCCACATAGTTTTGTCTGTAAAGACGGCAAGGTGCCACTTACTACTGACCTGTGTCCATGGACATGTTGGTCAATGACTGCCGTGTCTTCCAGGAGTCATGAGTTTCCAGAGCTTCAATGACCTCAGTGCTGATGCATTGGTCTCCCAAAGGACTCACCAAGCAAGCAATTTATGGAACCAGCCTGTCGTGTCCAGATCCACGAGCACTGACATTGTGACAGAGTTAACCTTCTGTGTTCCCACTCAACACCCACCTTTTAACATACTTATTTTTAGGAGGACATTTTAACTCATGATTGGTAAAGAGGAAAATTATTTCTCATGAAATGATGCCTGTTTGTTGTCTCAATAAGTTAATTTAGTTCTCATGAAATAACACCTCATTTGTTCAAAAATTTAGTTAGTTGCTATGAAATAATATATGTATGTTGTTTCAGAAAGGTAAGTTAATTCTCATGAAAGAATACCTTTCGCCTCAAAGAAGTATGTAAGTTCCTATAAGATAATATATATGTTGTTTCTCATGAAATAATATCTGTCTCAGAGTTCTGTTAATCTTTAAGAAATAATCTGTCTCAAAGAATTCTGTTAGTTCCTATGAAATAGTATCTCTTGTCTGAAAGAGTTGTTTAGTTTTTATGAAATAATATCTGATGATTGTCTCAAAGCATTAAGGGCTGAAATACTTCATGATGATGATGAGACTATACTATGATGATGTGACTGCCTTGGCAAGTGACTTTTTTGCCTGTTGGACAAATCCTCCAGGTGGACACCATCAATGCAATAAGTTTTGTGTTTGTCTTCAGTAGGTTACGTGATACTGCTAGATGATGATGATGATGAGTAAGTTCAAGGCCACATATATAGTGTATGTGTGTGTATACATTTCAGCCTCAGCCAGAGCTATTTCACCGTCAAGGGGGCAGCTCTGATCCTCCCTCACAATGAGTTCACCAAGAAGTCTGCCAGGAAGAACCATGGAGGTGTGTCTCCTGTGTCTGTGCTTGTATAATTGTTGTGCCAGGAAGAACCATGGAGGTGTGTCCCCTTTGTTTGTGCTTGTGTAACTGTTGTGCCAGGAAGAACCATGGAGGTGTGTCTCCTGTGTCTGTGCTTGTATAATTGTTGTGCCAGGAAGAATCATGGAGGTGTGTCCCCTTTGTCTGTGCTTGTGTAACTGTTGTGCCAGGAAGAACCATGGAGGTGTGTCTCCTGTGTCTGTGCTTGTATAATTGTTGTGCCAGGAAGAACCATGGAGGTGTGTCCCCTTTGTCTGTGCTTGTGTAACTGTTGTGCCAGGAAGAACCATGTAGGTGTGTCCCCTGTGTCTGTGCTTGTATAATTGTTGTGCCAGGAAGAACCATGGAGGTGTGTCCCCTGTGTATTTGCTTGTGTAATTGTCTGTTGTGCCAGGAAGAACCATGGAGGTGTGTCTCCTGTGTCTGTGCTTGTATAATTGTTGTGCCAGGAAGAATCATGGAGGTGTGTCCCCTTTGTCTGTGCTTGTGTAACTGTTGTGCCAGGAAGAACCATAGAGGTGTGTCTCCTGTGTCTGTGCTTGTATAATTGTTGTGCCAGGAAGAACCATGGAGGTGTGTCCCCTTTGTCTGTGCTTGTGTAACTGTTGTGCCAGGAAGAACCATGTAGGTGTGTCCCCTGTGTCTGTGCTTGTATAATTGTTGTGCCAGGAAGAACCATGGAGGTGTGTCCCCTGTGTATTTGCTTGTGTAATTGTCTGTTGTGCCAGGAAGAACCATGGAGGTGTGTCTCCTGTGTCTGTGCTTGTGTAATTGTTGTGCCAGGAAGAACCTTGCAAGTGTGTCTCCTGTGTCAGTGCTTGTGTAACTGTCTGTTGTGCCACGAAGAATCGTGGAGGTGTATCTCCTGTATCTGTCTGTGCTTGTGTAACTGTCTGTTGTACCAGGAAGAACCATGAAGGTGTATCTCCTGTGTCTGTGCTTGTGTAATTGTCTGTTGTGCCAGGAAGAACCATTTAGGTGTGTCTCCTGTATCTGTGCTTGTGTAATTGTTGTGCCAGGAAGAACCATGCAAGTGTGCCTCCTGTGTCAGTGCTTGTGTAACTGTCTGTTGTGCCACGAAGAATCATGGAGGTGTATCTCCTGTGTCTGTGCTTGTGTAATTGTCTGTTGTGCCACGAAGAACCATGGAGGTATATCTCCTGTGTCCATGCTTGTGTAACTGTCTGTTGTACCAGGAAGAACCATGGAAGTGTGTCTCCTGTGTCAGTGCTTGTGTAACTGTCTGTTGTGCCATGAAGAATCGTGGAGGTGTATCTCCTGTATCTGTCTGTGCTTGTGTAATTGTTGTGCCAGGAAGAACCATTCAAGTGTGTCTCCTGTGTCAGTGCTTGTGTAACTGTCTGTTGTGCCATGAAGAATCGTGGAGGTGTATCTCCTGTATCTGTCTGTGCTTGTGTAATTGTCTGTTGTGTCATGAAGAACCATGGACGTATATCTCCTGTGTCCATGCTTGTGTAACTGTCTGTTGTACCAGGAAGAACCATGAAAGTGTGTCTCCTGTGTCCATGCGTGTGTAATTATTGTGCCAGGAAGAACCATGGAGGTGTGCCCCCTGTGTCTGTGCTTGTGTAATTGTCTTTTGTGTCAGGATGAACCATGGAGGTGGGTCTCCTGTGTGCATGCTTGTGTAATTGTCTGTTGTGCCAGGAAGAACCATGCAGGTGTGTCTCCTGTGTCTGTGCTTGTGTAACTGTTGTGCCAGGAAGAACCATGCAGGTGTGTCTCCTGTGTCTGTGCTTGTGTAATTGTTGTGCCAGGAAGAACCATGCAGGTGTGTCTCCTGTGTCTGTGCTTGTGTAACTGTTGTGCCAGGAAGAACCATGGAGGTGTGTCTCCTGTGTCTGTGCTTGTGTAACTGTTGTGCCAGGAAGAACCATGGAGGTGTGTCCCCTTTCTCTGTGCTTGTGTAATTGTCTGTTGTGCCAGGAAGAACCATGCAGGTGTGTCTCCTGTGTCTGTGCTTGTGTAACTGTTGTGCCAGGAAGAACCATGGAGGTGTGTCCCTGTGTCTATGCTTGTGTAATTGTCTGTTGTGTCAGGAAGAACCATGAAGGTGTGTCTCCTGTATCTGTCTGTGCTTGTGTAACTGTTGTGCCAGGAAGAACCATGGAGGTGTATCTCCTGTGTCTGTGCTTGTGTAATTGTCTGTTGTGCCAGGAAGAACCATGGAGGTGTGTCCCCTGTGTCTGTGCTTATGTAATTGTCTGTTGTGCCAGGAAGAACCATGCAGGTGTGTCTCCTGTGTCTGTGCTTGTGTAACTGTTGTGCCAGGAAGAACCATGAAGGTGTATCTCCTGTGTCTGTCTGTGCTTGTGTAATTGTCTGTTGTGCCAGGAAGAACCATGCAGGTGTGTCTCCTGTGTCTGTGCTTGTGTAACTGTTGTGCCAGGAAGAACCATGCAGGTGTGTCTCCTGTGTCTGTGCTTGTGTAATTGTTGTGCCAGGAAGAACCATGCAGGTGTGTCTCCTGTGTCTGTGCTTGTGTAACTGTTGTGCCAGGAAGAACCATGGAGGTGTGTCTCCTGTGTCTGTGCTTGTGTAACTGTTGTGCCAGGAAGAACCATGGAGGTGTGTCCCTGTGTCTATGCTTGTGTAATTGTCTGTTGTGTCAGGAAGAACCATGAAGGTGTATCTCCTGTATCTGTCTGTGCTTGTGTAACTGTTGTGCCAGGAAGAATCATGGAGGTGTATCTCCTGTGTCTTGTCTGTGCTTGTGTAATTGTCTGTTGTGCCAGGAAGAACCATGGAGGTGTGTCCCCTGTGTCTGTGCTTATGTAATTGTCTGTTGTGCCAGGAAGAACCATGCAGGTGTCTCCAGTGTCTGTGCTTGTGTAACTGTTGTGCCAGGAAGAACCATGGAGGTGTGTCCCCTGTGTCTGTGCTTATGTAATTGTCTGTTGTGCCAGGAAGAACCATGCAGGTGTGTCTCCTGTGTCTGTGCTTGTGTAACTGTTGTGCCAGGAAGAACCATGGAGGTGTGTCCCCTGTGTCTGTGCTTATGTAATTGTCTGTTGTGCCAGGAAGAACCATGCAGGCGTGTCTCCTGTGTCTGTGCTTGTGTAACTGTTGTGCCAGGAACAACCATGGAGGTGTGTCTCCTGTGTCTGTGCTTGTGTAATTGTCTGTTGTGCCAGGAAGAACCATGGAGGTGTATCTCCTGTGTCTGTGCTTGTGTAACTGTTGTGCCAGGAAGAACCATGAAGGTGTATCTCCTGTGTCTGTCTGTGCTTGTGTAATTGTCTGTTGTGCCAGGAAGAACCATGGAGGTGTGTCCCCTGTGTCTGTGCTTATGTAATTGTCTGTTGTGCCAGGAAGAACCATGCAGGTGTGTCTCCTGTGTCTGTGCTTGTGTAACTGTTGTGCCAGGAAGAACCATGGAGGTGTGTCCCCTGTGTCTGTGCTTATGTAATTGTCTGTTGTGCCAGGAAGAACCATGCAGGTGTGTCTTCTGTGTCTGTGCTTGTGTAACTATTGTGCCAGGAAGAACCATGGAGGTGTGTCCCGTGTCTGTGCTTATGTAATTGTCTGTTGTGCCATGAAGAACCATGCAGGTGTGTCTCCTGTGTCTGTGCTTGTGTAACTGTTGTGCCAGGAAGAACCATGGAGGTGTGTCTCCTGTGTCTGTGCTTGTGTAATTGTCTGTTGTGCCAGGAAGAACCATGCAGGTGTGTCTCCTGTGTCTGTGCTTGTGTAACTGTTGTGCCAGGAAGAACCATGGAGGTGTGTCCCCTGTGTCTGTGCTTATGTAATTGTCTGTTGTGCCAGGAAGAACCATGGAGGTGTGTCCCCAGTGTCCATGCTTGTGTAATTGTGTGTTGTGCCAGGAAGAACCATGCAGGTGTGTCTCCTGTGTCCATGCTTGTGTAATTGTCTGTTGTGCCATGAAGAACCATGGAGGTGTATCCCCTTGTCTGTCTGTGCTTGTGTAATTGTCTGTTGCTTCATTGTCTCCATTTGTCACAGCATTGTGGTTAGAGCCATTTTTCACCCTTGTTTGAGGAAACTAGGTGTCCAGTCCACTATCCAGGATGAGAGATGGGTATTACACCATCATCAAGTGGCATTTCCACATTGAAGGTTGGCTGCCATGAGTTTCTAGCACTCAATGTTGGCACCATTATTTTCCAGGACATGTCCTGGTACACATTTTAGGCTGATCGACACTCAGAGGTACGGCAAGACGGACATACAATCAGATTGTAATGGGCACCATTAGTATTGGAACTCTTCGCTGGCTGTTGAAGATGAGGACTGAGCACTTACGGGAATGCCCCGAGTACAGTGATGTAGGCTCTGGACTCAACATTGTAGGCTGGGTCATTTGTAAACATGCGAGTTTGCTTCAGTGCGGATGGAATCCATGACCAGCAGTCAACAGGTATATGTCCAGCACTACATGGCTGCAGTTACCATCATGTTGTAGGCTTGTGTACTTTGAGATATGATGATATATGATTGTGTCAGTCTGGAGATAAAATGTGGCAATGTCAGTATGGTAATATATTGTTGTGTAAATCTATGGTGATGTATGGTTGTGTCTAATGGCTTTGGAAATGTGGCTTCATAGGAAAATGCAAAGAATATCATGGACAGACAACAACCAATGAGCAAGTCCTACAAGAAACAAATGAAAACCGTAAACTGATTAGAGAAATTAGACGTAGACCGTCACAGTTTTTGGACACTATGAGAAGAAATAAATTGGAGAACTTGGTGACAACTGGCAAGATTGAGGGGAAGAGAACAAGGAAAAGGCAGAGAAGTAAATACCCGGATGATAAGGACCATGTGGTATGGTTGAGACAAGAACACAGAGCTGATCCACGACTCTGGTGATCACGTGATATTGTGAAACATGACCGCCCACACTTATCGGCATGGCACGTGATGATGATGATGATGATATGGTTGTGTAAATCTATGATGACATATCGTTGTGTAAATCTGTGGTGATATGTTTGTGTAGGTCTGTGGTGATATATGGTTGTGTAAGTCTGTGGCGATATGTTTGTGTAAGTCTGTGGTGATGTATGCTTGTGTAAGTCTGTGGTGATTTATGGTTGTGTCAATCTGTGGTGATATATGGTTGTATAAATCTGTGGTGATATATGTTTGTGTAAGTCTGTGGTGATATATTTTGTGTAAATCTTTTGTGATATATGGTTGTATAAATATGTGGTGATTTATGGTTGTTTAAGTCTGTGGTGATTTATGGTTGTGTAAACCTATACTGATTTATGATTATGTGTTTTCTAGGAGAAATTCAGCAACACTTGCAAGCCATGCTGCATCTGCTGCGACCAGAAGACACCATCAAAATTGTAAGTCACCTATGATTATCATTATTGTTGTATGTGGATCATGGAACAGTGAGGTTTCAGCAATGTATGTCACATCTCTAGTACAATAAATATGTGTTTCTTTTAATTCATTTCTCACACGCGTTTGTTATCTTTTATGTAAGTACCTTTTACTTTTCATATAAGTACCACAAGTACACTTGCCCATTCATACAAGTACCACAAGTACATTCTCCCATTCATACAAGTACATTATCTCATCCATACAAATACCACAGGTACATTCTCCCAGTTAATACAAGTACATTCTCCCATTCATACAGGTATCACAAATGCATTCTCCCATTCATACAAGTACATTCTCCCATTTTTACAAGTACATTCTCCCATTCTCACAAGTACATTCTCCTATTCATACAAGTACATTCTCCCATTCTTACAAGTACCACAAGTACATTCTCAAGCTCTTACAAGCACCAGATCTGTTTATTTTTTTAAATCTCGTCTTCTGATTTGCCATTTGATGATGATATACCTCCTTAGTATTTTAAGTTCTTTACTTGCTTGAAGGGGTGTTCCTTTGAATGAATCTTTGTTCTTTTTTCTTCTTTTGTTATAGTCATTACCTCTTTGTTACTGATACTAATTTCCATGTTATACAACAAGTCATACAAGTACCATAATCACATGCTCCCATTCATATAAGTACATTCTCCCATTCATACAAGTATGACAAGTACATTCTCCCATTCATACATGTTCCACAAATACATTCTCCCATTCATACAAATACATCCTCCCATTCATACAAGTACATTCTCCCATTCATACAAGTGTATTCTCCCATTCATACAAGTGCATTTTCCCATTCATACAAGTGCATTCTCCCATTCATACATGTACCACAAGTGCATTCTCCCATTCATACAAATACATTCTCCCATTCATACAAATACATTCTCCCATTCATACAAGTACATTTTTCCATTCTTACAAGTACATTCTCCCATTCATACAAGTACATTTTCTCATTCATACAGGTATTACAAGTGCATTCACACATTCATACAAGTACATTCTCCCATTCATGTAGCACATGTGCATTCTCCCATTCATACAAATACATTCTCCCATTCATACAAATACATTCTCCCATTCATACAAGTACCACTAGTACATTCTCCCATTCATAAAAGTACATTCTCCCATTCATACAAGTACATTCTCCTATTCATACAAGTACATTCTCCCATTCATACAAGTACATTCTCCTATTCTTACAAGTTCATTCTCCTATTCATACAAGTACATTCTCCCTTTCTTACAAGTACCACAAGTACATTCCCTCATTCTTACAAGTACTACATCTGTTGTTTTTTTTAAATCCCGTCTTCTGATTTGCCATTTGATGATATTATACCTCCTTGGTGCTTTAAGTTCTTTACTTGCTTGAGGAGGGTTCCTTTAGATGAATCTTTGTTCTTTCTTCTTCTTTGGTTATAGTCAATACCTCTTTGATACTGATACTAATTTCCATGTTATGTTCTTTATACACTTCAATTAGACTGTTTATATGGTCTTGTAATTCTGCTTGGGTATATATATATATATATATGATAAGAAACAACACATATAGGGGTATATAAAGTGTGAATGTACATACATGTCACAGGAGTATTCCCACATCACTGTGCCTTGAAACTTGGAACACACATGAAGCTTTTAACTAAAGGACCATAGACAAGAGAAGTAATGGCAGCAACAGGATATAACACTAGGAAATACAAACAGTTAGGTATGTGTGACTCCTGTGAACAAGTGAGGAGATATACTTAATACGGACACAGTGTATATACCTTACAACCAACTCCACAAAGATAAACATAAGCAACAAGGAAAATAAAAATAATAATAAAATGAAAATAAGTATACTAGGACACAACGAACAGTGTTTCAATTATGTTCGTCTTCATCAGTAACAGCACAAACAGATGTAAAGAGAAACATGAAATTAGATAATTTAATCATATTAAAACAAATACTTTGTTATTAGGGAGGCGGCACAGCGTTCACTTCAGTTTAATTCAGAACTTCCCAACAACAAAGGATTTGTTTTAATTTAATTTAATTTTCTAATTTCATATTTCTCTTTATATCTGATTGTGTTTTCTGTTCCTGATGAGGATGAGCATAATCAAAATGTCATTTGCTGTGTCGTAGTGTACTTAGTTTTATTTTTTATTTTAAAAAATGTTCACCTGTTATTTATGTTCACCATTGGGGAGTTTGTTGTAAGGTATATACACTGTGTCCATGTTTAGTGTATCTCAATTGTTCGCAGGAGTTACATTACCTGTTTTTATTTCCTATTGTAACCAAGTGGTCATGGATGTCTGAAGACATGATCCCCATGTATCAGATGCCTGAAGACATGATCCCAGTGTATCAGATGCCTGAAGATATGATCCCCGTGTATGAGATGTATGAAGATATGATCCCTGTGCATAAGATATCTGAAGACATGATCCCCATGCATAAGATGTCTGAAGACATGATCCCCGTGCATGAGGTGTCTGAAGACATGATCTCCATGCATGAGGTGTCTGAAGACATGATCCCCATGCATAAGATGTCTGAAGACATAATCCCCGTGCATGAGGTGTTGAAGACATGATCCCCATGCATGAGATGTCTGAAGACATGATCCCCGTGCATGAGATGTTGAAGACATCCCCATGCATGAGATGTCTGAAGACATGATCCTCATGCATGAGGTGTCTGAAGACATGATCTCCATGCATGAGGTGTCTGAAGACATGATCCCCATGCATGAGGTGTCTGAAGACATGATCCCCATGCATGAGATGTCTGAAGACATGATCTCCATGAATGAGATGTTGAAGACATGATCTCCATGCATGAGGTGTCTGAAGACATGATCCCCGTGCATGAGATATCTGAAGACATGATCCCCATGCATGAGGTGTCTGAAGACATGATCCCCATGCATGAGATGTCTGAAGACATGATCCCCATGCATGAGATGTTGAAGACATCCCCATGCATGAGATGTCTGAAGACATGATCCTCGTGCATGAGATATCTGAAGACACGATCCCCGTGTATGAGATATCTGAAGACATGATCCCCGTGCATGAGTGGCTTGACACTGTCTGTGTTTGTGTGGCTTGACACTGTCTGTGTTTGTGTGGCTTGACACTGTCTGTGTTTGTGTGGCTTGACACTGTCTGTGTTTGTGTGGCTTGACACTGTCTGTGTTTGTGTGGCTTGACACTGTCTGTGTTTGTGTGGCTTGACACTGTCTGTGTTTGTGTGGCTTGACACTGTCTGTGTTTGTGTGGCTTGACACTGTCTGTGTTTGTGTGGCTTGAAACTGTCTGTGTTTGTGTGGCTTGACACTGTCTGTGTTTGTGTGGCTTGACACTGTCTGTGTTTGTGTGGCTTGACACTGTCTGTGTTTGTGTGGCTTGACACTGTCTGTGTTTGTGTGGCTTGACACTGTCTGTGTTTGTGTGGCTTGACACTGTCTGTGTTTGTGTGGCTTGACACTGTCTGTGTTTGTGTGGCTTGACACTGTCTGTGTTTGTGTGGCTTGACACTGTCTGTGTTTGTGTGGCTTGACACTGTCTGTGTTTGTGTGGCTTGACACTGTCTGTGTTTGTGTGGCTTGACACTGTCTGTGTTTGTGTGGCTTGACACTGTCTGTGTTTGTGCTACAGGCGGTGCGGCTGGAAGACATCAACCAGTATCAGCGCTACATGGCCTTGGTGTCAACTAAAGGTCGCCAGGACACGGAGGAGGCCGTCATCCTGGGCATTGACTGTAGCGGCTCTCAGGCTTCCATTGGGCTGGTCTTGCCTGTGTGGATGGGGCTGCGGATTACACTAGGAGGCGATGGGTATGTCTGAGCTGGTGTGTTTATGTGTGGATGGGGCTGAGGATTATACTCGGAGGCGATGGGTATGTCTCCTATGTGCAGTTTCTCTCCCATTTCTCAGCCATTTGCCTCCTTCTTTTAGAAACATGAAGTCAACTATTTCATCAATTGCATTGGAATGAAGTGACAGAAAGTCAACTATTTCACCAGTTGTATTGAAATGAAGAGACAGAAAGTCAACTATTTCATCAATTGTATTGGCATGAAGAGACAGAAAGTCAATTATTTCATCAGTTGTATTGGAATTAAGAGGTCAGCTTTTTTCTATAAACTACAGAAATAATTACAATTTCCATGATCTCTTGTATGAGAGATAGATTGTGTGAGGGATATGTTGTAAGAGAGCTAGATTGTATGATATATTGTATGAGGGATAGATTGTGTGAGAGCTAGATTGTATTATATATTGTATGAGAGGTAGATTGTATGAGAGGTAGATTATATGATAGATTGTGTAAGAGTTGCTAGTCAGGTCTTAGTCAGATATGACTGAGCTACCGTATGACAGTAGACAGTACTACCTGCTTTCTATCAGCGCCGAATGTTGGGCGGCGCTTACCAAACCCGACACCCCACATTGTGCCAATGGCTTCGGGCGAAGAGCGCAATTGGGAGGGTACTAGCCTTATCCTGGTGCGAGGAAATGCAACCCAAAGACAAAATAAGTCATGGCAGGGCAGACCAGACCCTAAGCCTTGGTTGGCAGCTGGTCTAGGATCGAAGCTCCGACAGGCGGACAGTTAGAGCATTGCTTTGCTGATCCGGCAGCTTCTGCAGCTTGTCTTGTTCCAGATGTATAGGTGTTAACTTTCCTCTGGTGTGAACTAGGCAGGCCGAGAGAGGGATCATGCTGCATGGGCAACACATGGTTTCTTTATTTTAGCCCAGGCTTTGTGCTATGGAGAGGCAATAACTCCATCCCTGGTCTTAACCGGTCTCGGAATCAAAGCGAGAGGCAACTGTTACGGTTATAAGTCCTTGTCAGTTGGCGTAGACATGGGGCGCCACGCGTTGCCTCTGACTGGTGGGAGACACCTACAGGTGTCACTGATCAGCTACCGCCCGCCTCAAGCTGGGCAGCCCCCGGCCAATTGGGTGCTGATCCTGCCACAGCCTGCCTGCTTCAATGGGTGCTTGGGGCTAGGACAAAATCTGAATCGCAGGCTGTAAAACCAATGCACCAGGTACTAATAAAAAGAATAGAAACCTCAAGCTACGGCTTGCAACCTGGAACGTGAGAACCATGTGTCCAGGATTTTCCACTGACTTGACAAATATTGACGATGTGAGAAAAACGGCTGTGATTGATGCTGAACTCAATCGTCTTAACATTGATATTGCTGGCCTGCAGGAGACTCGCCTCGCTGAGGAAGGGTCACTCAGGGAAAACAATTACACCTTTTTTTGGAAGGGAAGAGGGCAGGCAGAAAAAAGGCAACATGGTGTGGGCTTTGCAGTGAAGAATTCACTACTGGGAATGATTGATATCCCAGCTGGAGGTAATGAAAGATTATTATCACTGCGCTTGGCAACCTCTTGTGGATTTGCCACCATTCTCACTGCATATGCACCGACACTCGCTTCCTCTGATGATGTGAAGGATACGTTCTATGAGCAGCTAGACTCTGCGATCAAGGCAGTTCCAAAATCCGACTACATTTATATGCTCGGTGATTTCAATGCTCGTGTGGGCAAGGACTCGAGTTCATGGCCAGTGTGCCTTGGAAAATACAACATCGGTCGCATGAATGATAATGGGCAAAGGCTGCTGGAGCATTGCACTAGAAATGACCTATGTATTACAAACTCCTTTTTTAAAACAAAAGAGATGCATAAGGTCACATGGAAACATCCAAGATCCAGCCATTGGCATCAGCTGGACTTCATTATCACACGGAGACAACATCTGAACCATACATCATTAACTCGAAGTTACCACAGTGCTGACTGTGATACAGATCATTCTTTGGTTGTTGCAAGGGTTAGACTGAGACCAAAGAGAATCTACACAGCTAAACACAAGTCTAGCCCCAGGATTAATATTATTAACACTCACGATCCTGGAAAGTGCTTTGAATTTCAACAGCAACTTGAAGACGCTTTCAATGATACATCAGAAAATTGTATAGTAAATGATAAATGGAGTAAACTTAAGGAAACTATTTATAAAACAGCGGTAGGGGTTTACGGCACTGTGGATCATAAGAGGCAGGACTGGTTTGCGGCAAACAGCCAGATACTGCAGCCCTTGATTGATAAAAAGAAGATAGCTCTCTTAAGAAAAGACCAACGCGTAACACTCTGAGTGAGCTGAAGCAAGCGAGGAAGGATGTACAAAAGGCTGCCAGGCAGTGTGCGAATGACTATTGGATCAAGTTATGTGAGTCCATTCAAATCGCAAGTGATAAGGGAAACATCAGAAGCATGTATGAAGGGATAAAGAAAGTCCTGTGGTCCAATGATCAAAAGAAGTGCACCGCTGAAAACCTTGACTGGAGAAATCATCACTGATAAGAAACAGCAGATGAATAGATGGGTCGAGCACTATTTAGAGCTTTACTCAAGTGAGACCAAGCTAGCGGATGATGCCCTCAACGCCATAGAGGCCCTGCCAACTCTTGACCACCTGGACACACTTCCCACTATAACAGAAGTTAAGTGTGCTATAAATGAGCTTGCATCTGGCAAAGCTCCAGGTAAGGATGGGATTCCAATAGAGGTAATCAGGAGTGGGCAAGACACACTCGCTCTACAGATCCACCAGCTAATAGAGCTATGCTGGCGAGAAGGACAAGTCCCACAGGATTTCAAAGATTCAAGCATCATAACACTGTACAAGAACAAGGGAGATCGGAGCGACTGTAACAACTATAGGGGTATCTCACTTCTGTGTATTGTTGGGAAAGTATTTGCCAGAATTGTCCTGCGCAGACTTAAAGTCCTGGGAGATCAAGTCTACCCCGAATCACAGTGCGGCTTCCGTCAGAACCGGTCTACCATTGATATGATATTCTCATTGCGACAGATGCAAGAAGAATGCCGGGAACAAAATCAGCCACTGTTTATTGCCTTCATCGACCTCACAAAGGCATTCGATTTGGTCAGTCGTGAGGGTCTGTTCAAAGCACTAAAGAAGATTGGCTGCCCACCAACTCTTCTGTCCATTGTGGAATCGTTCCACACAGGCATGAAGGGTATAATCAAGTTTGATGGCTCAACTTCAGAAGAGTTTGAAATCAAGAGTGGAGTTAAGCAAGGTTGTGTACTATCCCCCACCCTCTTTGGGATATACTTTTCACTTCTACTGAAATATGCCTTTCGTGATCAGGATGACGGTATATACATTCACTCACGCTCAGATGGTGGCCTCTATAATGCTCAGAGATTGAAGGCCAAGACCAAAATTAGCAGGGTACTAATCAGAGAGTTGCTTTTTGCAGATGATGCTGCGATTACGACCCACTCTGAGGAAGAATTACAACATCTACTATCTGCATTCTCCAATGCTTGTTCTGAATTTGGTTTAACAATTAACAAAAATAAGACACAGATTATGTCACAAGGTGCACATGGTAGTACCATCAATCTTTATTGACGACGCCGAACTGGAGATAGTAGACCATTTTACATATCTAGGATCAGAGGTAAATAGCAAATTATCCCTCGATCAGGAAATCAACATCAGGATTGGCAAGGCAGCAACAACAATGAACATGTTAGCACAAAGAGTCTGGGAGAACAGGAAGCTTACTGCCAAAACAAAAGTCCTCGTCTACCAAGCCTGTGTCCTTAGTACTCTTCTTTATGGCAGTGAAACCTGGACAACTTACTCACGCCAAGAGAAACGTTTAAACAGCTTTCATATGCGGTGTCTGCGAAGAATACTTGGTATTAAGTGGCAAGACAAAATCACAAATACTGAAGTATTGGAAAGATCAGGTTGTGTGACGGTGTATTCCATGCTCAGTCTTCGTAGACTTAGATGGATAGGACACGTTAGGAGGATGGATGATGGTAGAATACCAAAGGACATCTTTTTTGGTGAATTACAGACTGGGTAGGAGATCTCAGGGTCGGCCTCTACTACGATACAAAGATGTGTGTAAGTGGGACATGATTGATACAGGCATTGATAATGCACATTGGGAACACGTCGCCGCTGAACGTGTTGCTTGGAGGGCAACTATCAGAAATGGAATAAAGACAAAGGAGAAAATGATTGCAGATAAAGCACACACAGAGCATGAGAGACGTAAGATTGTGCAAAAGGGTGGAAATGACCATGTTTTCACATGCACCTACTGTGGGCAAACATTTGCAGCAAGCATTGGCCTTACCAGCCACACTCGCCACCGCCATGGATCGTAGTTATTAAGCCTTTTTGAAGCACAATGTACCAAACTATCGTCTGTCAAGATGGAAAGGTGCCAATTGCATTGTGTAATAGGTAGAGTGTATGAGAGGTAGATTATATGATAGATTGTGAGAGGTAAATTGTATGAGAGGTAGATTATATGATAGATTGTGTAAGAGATAGAGTGTATGAGAGGTAGATTGTATGAGAGGTAAATTATATAATAGATTGTGAGAGGTAGATTGTATGAGAGGTAGATTATATAATAGATTGTGAGAGGTAGATTGTATGAGAGGTATATTATATAATAGATTGTGAGAAGTATATTGTATGAGAGTTAGACTGTATGAGAGGTAGATTGTATGATAGATTGTGTAAGAGGTAGATTGTATGATAGATTGTGTGAGAGGTAGATTGTATGATAAATTGTGTAAGAGGTAAATTGTATGAGAGGTAGATTATATTGTAGATTGTGTAAGAGGTAGATTATATGATAGATTGTGAGAGGTAGATTGTATGATAGATTATGTGAGGCAGATTGTACAATAGAATATATGAGAGGCAGATTGTATGATAAATTTATGAGAGATAGATTGAATGATAGATTGTGTGAGAGCAATTGTGTGAGAGGTAGATTGTATGAGAGGTAGGTTGTATGATAGACTGAGAGATAGATTGTATGAAATATTTCTGTTTCTTTTCCAGAGGTTTCAGTTTGCATACTGACGAACAGTGTTACCTGTTTAAACCGGTTTCTGTCCAGACAATGTGGTAGGTGTGTCTGTAATATGTCCAAACAGTGTGGTAAGCGTGTCTGTAATATGTCCAGACAATGTGGTTAAGTGTGTCTGTAATATTTCCAGACAGTGTGGTAAGTATGTCTGTAATATGTCCAGACAATGTGGTAAGTGTGTCTGTAATCTGTCCAAATTGTGTGGTAAGTGTGTCTGTAATATGTCCAGACAGTGTGGTAAGTGTGTCTGTAATATATCCAGACAGTGTGGTAAGTGTGTCTGTAATATGTCCAGACAGTGTGGTGTGTCTGTAATATGTCCAGACAATGTGGTGTGTCTGTAATATGTCCAGACAGTGTGGTAAGTGTGTCTGTAATAAGTCCAGACAGTATGGTAAGTGTGTCTGTAATATGTCCAGACAGTGTGGTAAGTGTGTCTGTAATATGTCCAGACAGTGTGGTAAGTGTGTCTGTAATATGTCCAGACAGTGTGGTAAGTGTGTCTGTAATAAGTCCAGACAGTGTGGTAAGTGTCTGTAATATGTCCAGACAGTGTGGTAAGTGTGTCTGTAATATATCCAGACAGTGTGGTAAGTGTGTCTGTAATATGTCCAGACAGTGTGGTGTGTCTGTAATATGTCCAGACAATGTGGTGTGTCTGTAATATGTCCAGACAGTGTGGTAAGTGTTTCTGTAATATGTCCAGACAGTATGGTAAGTGTGTCTGTAATATGTCCAGACAGTGTGGTAAGTGTGTAATATGTCCAGACAGTGTGGTAAGTGTGTCTGTAATATATCCAGTGTGGTAAGTGTGTCTGTAATATGTCCAGACAATATGGTGTGTCTGTAATATGTCCAGACAATGTGGTGTGTCTGTAATATGTCCAGGCAATGTGGTGTGTCTGTAATATGTCCAGACAGTGTGGTAAGTGTGTTTGTAATAAGTCCAGACAGTGTGGTAAGTGTGTAACATGTCCAGACAGTGAGGTAAGTGTGTCTGTAATATATCCAGACAATGTGGTGTGTCTGTAATATGTCCAGACAATGTGGTGTGTCTGTAATATGTCCAGACAATGTGGTGTGTCTGTAATATGTCCAGACAGTGTGGTAATTGTGTCTGTAATAAGTCCAGACAGTGTGGTAAGTGTGTAACATGTCCAGACAGTGAGGTAAGTGTTTCTGTAATATGTCCAAACAGTGTGGTGTGTCTGAAATATGTCCAGACAGTGTGGTGTGTCTGAAATATGTCCAGACAGTGAGGTAAGTGTGTCTGTAATATGTCCAGACAGTGTGGTAAATGTGTCTGTAATATGTCCAGACAGTGTGGTGTGTCTGTAATATGTCCAGACAGTGAGGTAAGTGTGTCTGTAATATGTCCAGACAGTGTGGTGTGTCTGTAATAAGTCCAGACAGTGTGGTGTGTCTGTAATAAGTCCCGACAATGTGGTGTGTCTGTAATAAGTCCAGACAGTGTGGTGTGTCTGTAATAAGTCCAGACAGTGTGGTAAGTGTGTCTGTAATAAGTCCAGACGGAGTGGAGTGTCTGTAATATGTCCAGACAGTGAGGTAAGTGTGTCTGTAATATGTCCAGACAATGTGGTGTGTCTGTAATATGTCCAGACAATGTGGTGTGTCTGTAATATGTCCAGACAATGTGGTGTGTCTGTAATAAGTCCAGACAGTGTGGTAAGTGTGTAACATGTCCAGACAGTGAGGTACGTGTTTCTGTATTATGTCCAGACCGTGAGGTAAGTGTGTCTGTAATATGTCCAGACAGTGTGGTAAGTGTGTCTGTAATATGTCCAGACAGTGAGGTAAGTGTGTCTGTAATATGTCCAGACATAGTGGTAAGTGTGTAATCTGGACATATTACAGACAGTGTGGTAAGTGTGTAATATGTCCAGACAGTGTGGTAAGTGTGTCTGTAATATGTCCAGACAGTGTGGTGTGTCTGTAATATGGCCAGACAATGTGGTGTTTCTGTAATATGTCCAGACAGTGTGGTATGTGTGTCTGTAATAAGTCCAGACAGTGTGGTAAGTGTGTAACATGTCCAGACAGTGAGGTAAGTGTTTCTGTAATATGTCCAGACAGTGTGGTGTGTCTGAAATATGTCCAGACAGTGAGGTAAGTTTGTCTGTAATATGTCCAGACAGTCAGGTAAGTGTGTCTGTAATATGTCCAGACAGTCAGGTAAGTGTGTCTGTAATATGTCCAGTCAGTGTGTTGTGTCTGTAATATGTCCAGACAGTGAGGTAAGTGTGTCTGTAATATGTCCAGACAGTGTGGTGTGTCTGTAATATGTCCAGACAATGTGGTGTGTCTGTAATATGTCCAGACAGTGTGGTAAGTGTGTGTAATAAGTGTACATGTCCAGAAGAGGTAAGTGTTTCTGTAATGTGTAAGTGTGTCTGTAATATGTCCAGACAATGTGGTGTGTCTGTAATATGTCCAGAAAGGTAAGGGTGTGTCTGTAATATGTCCAGACAGTGGTGTGTCTGTAATATGTCCAGACAGTGTGGTAATTGTGTCTGTAAAAATGTCCAGACAGTGTGGTAAGTGTGTCTGTCAGACAGTGAGGAATTTTGTGTTTATATGTCCAAACAATGTGGTGTGTCTGAATATGTCCAGACAGTGTGGTAGTGTTCTGAATATGTCCAGACAGTGGTAAGTGTTTGTAATATGTCCAGACAGTGTGGTAAGTGTGTCTGTAATATGTCCAGACAGTGTGGTGTGTCTGTAATATGTCCATGACGTGGAATAGTGTCGACTGTAATATGTCCAGACATATGTGGTGTGTGTAATCAGCGTTGTCCAGACAGTTGGTAAGTGTGTAAAAGTCCAGACAGTGAGGTACGTGTTTCTGTATTATGTCCAGACCGTGAGGTAAGTGTGGTCTGTAATATGTCCAGACAGTGTGGTAAGTGTGTCTGTAATATGTCCAGACAGTGAGGTAAGTGTGTCTGTAATATGTCCAGACATAGTGGTAAGTGTGTAATCTGGACATATTACAGACAGTGTGGTAAGTGTGTAATATGTCCAGACAGTGTGGTAAGTGTGTCTGTAATATGTCCAGACAGTGTGGTGTGTCTGTAATATGGCCAGACATGTGGTGTTTCTGTAATATGTCCAGACAGTGTGGTATGTGTGTCTGTAATAAGTCCAGACAGTGTGGTAAGTGTGTAACATGTCCAGACAGTGAGGTAAGTGTTTCTGTAATATGTCCAGACAGTGTGGTGTGTCTGAAATATGTCCAGACAGTGAGGTAAGTTTGTCTGTAATATGTCCAGACAGTCAGGTAAGTGTGTCTGTAATATGTCCAGACAGTCAGGTAAGTGTGTCTGTAATATGTCCAGTCAGTGTGTTGTGTCTGTAATATGTCCAGACAGTGAGGTAAGTGTGTCTGTAATATGTCCAGACAGTGTGGTGTGTCTGTAATATGTCCAGACAATGTGGTGTGTCTGTAATATGTCCAGACAGTGTGGTAAGTGTGTCTGTAATATGTCCAGACAGTGTGGTAAGTGTGTAATATGTCCAGACAGTGTGGTAAGTGTGTAATATGTCCAGACAGTGTGGTAAGTGTGTAATATGTCCAGACAGTGTGGTAAGTGTGTAATATGTCCAGACAGTGTGGTAAGTGTGTAATATGTCCAGACAGTGTGGTAGGTGTGTAACATGTCCAGACAGTGTGGTAAGTGTGTCTGTAATATGTCCAGACAGTGTGGTAAGTGTGTAATATGTCCAGACAGTGTGGTATGTGTGTAACATGTCCAGACAGTGTGGTAAGTGTGTCTGTAACATGTCCAGACAGTGTGGTAAGTGTGTAATATGTCCAGACAGTGTGGTAAGTGTGTCTGTAATATGTCCAGACAGTGTGGTAAGTGTGTCTGTAATATATCCAGACAGTGTGGTAGGTGTGTAACATGTCCAGACAGTGTGGTAAGTGTGTCTGTAATATGTCCAGACAGTGTGGTAAGTGTGTCTGTAATATATCCAGACAGTGAGGTATGTGTGTAACATGTCCAGACAGTGTGGTAAGTGTGTCTGTAATATGTCCAGACAGTGTGGTAGGTGTGTCTGTAATATGTCCAGACAATGTGGTAGGTGTGTCTGTAATATGTCCAGACAGTGTGGTAGGTGTGTCTGTAATATGTCCAGACAGTGTGGTAGGTGTGTCTGTAATATGTCCAGACAGTGTGGTAAGTGTGTCTGTAATATGTCCAGACAGTGTGGTAAGTGTGTAACATGTCCAGACAGTGAGGTAAGTGTGTCTGTAATATGTCCAGACAATGTGGTAAGTGTGTCTGTAATACGTCCAGACAGTTTGTTGTGTCTGTAATATGTCCAGACAGTGTGGTAAGTGCGTCTATAATATGTCCAGACAATGTGGTAAGTGTGTCTGTAATAAGTCCAGTGTGGTAAGTGTTCTGTAACATGTCCAGACAGTGAAGTAAGTGTGTCTGTAATATGTCCAGACAGTGTGGTAAGTGTTCTGTAATATGTCCAGACAGTGTGGTAAGTGTGTAGTATGTCCAGACAGTGTGGTAAGTGTGTCTGTAATATGTCCAGACAGTGTAGTAAGTGTGTAATATGTCCAGACAGTGTGGTAAGTGTGTAATATGTCCAGACAGTGTGGTAAGTGTGTCTGTAATATGTCCAGACAGTGTGGTAAATGTGTCTGTAATAAGTCCAGACCGTGTGGTAAGTGTGTAACATGTCCAGACAGTGTGGTGTGTCTGTAATATGTCCAGACAGTGTGGTAAGTGTGTCTGTAATATGTCCAGACAGTGTGGTAAATGCATAATATGTCCAGACAGTGTGGTAAGTGTGTCTGTAATATGTCCAGACAGTGTGGTAAGTGTGTAATATGTCCAGACATTGTGGTAAGTGTGTCTGTAATATGTCCAGACATAGTGGTAAGTGTGTAATATGTCCAGACAGTGAGGTAAGTGTGTCTGTAATACGTCCAGACAGTGTGGTAAGTGTGTCTGTAATATGTCCAGACAGTGTGGTAAGTGTGTAACATATCCACACAGTGAGGTAAGTGTGTCTGTAACATGACCAGACAGTGTGGTAAGTGTGTCTGTAATATGTCCAGACAATGTAGTGTGTCTGTAATATGTCCAGACAGTGTGGTAAGTGTGTCTGTAATAAGTCCAGACAGTGTGGTAAGTGTGTAACATGTCCAGACAGTGAGGTAAGTGTGTCTGTAATATGTCCAGACAATGTGGTGTGTCTGTAATATGTCCAGACAGTGTGGTAAGTGTGTCTGTAATATGTCCAGACAGTGTGGTAAGTGTGTCTGTAATATGTCCAGACAGTGAGGTAAGTGTGTCTGTAATATGTCCAGACAATGTGGTGTGTCTGTAATATGTCCAGACAGTGAGGTAAGTGTGTCTGTAACATGTCCAGACAGTGTGGTAAGTGTGTCTGTAATATGTCCAGACAGTGTGGTAAGTGTGTCTGTAATATGTCCAGACAGTGTGGTAAGTGTGTAATATGTCCAGACAGTGTGGTAGGTGTGTAACATGTCCAGACAGTGTGGTAAGTGTGTAACATGTCCAGACAGTGTGGTAAGTGTGTCTGTAATATGTCCAGACAGTGTGGTAGGTGTGTAACTTGTCCAGACAGTGTGGTAGGTGTGTAACATGTCCAGAAAGTGTGGTAAGTGTGTAACATGTCCAGACAGTGTGGTAAGTGTGTAACATGTCCAGACAGTGTGCTAAGTGTGTCTGTAATATTTCCAGACAGTGTGGTAAGTGTGTAACATGTCCAGACAGTGTGGTTAGTGTGTCTGTAATATGTCCAGACAGTGTGGTAAGTGTGTAACATGTCCAGAAAGTGTGGTAAGTGTGTAACATGTCCAGACAGTGTGGTAAGTGTGTAACATGTCCAGACAGTGTGGTAAGTGTGTCTGTAACATGTCCAGACAGTGTGGTTAGTGTGTCTGTAATATGTCCAGACAGTGTGGTAAGTGTGTCTGTAATATGAGAACACAGTTGGTGAGATGTCATGTATTCTAATGTACCCAGAACACAGATATTTACAATGTAGTATGTGTATGCAGTTCTTTGTGTTATCCTTGGGTATATTAGTCTGCATGTTTGTTGGTGCCTGTGTGGTCATTGTTACATATGTTATTGTTTTCTGGTGGTTATGTATTGTCTGCCTTCTCTATGTCTGTATTGTCACAGTGCCACGTGAGATCATCACTATTTCTGTATTGTGACATGTGAGATCATCACTATTTCTGTATTGTAACATGTGAGATTGTCACTATTTCTGTATTGTGACATGTGAGATTATCACTATTTCTGTATTGTGACATGTGAGATCATCACTATTTTTGTATTGTCATAATGACACATGAGATCGTCGCTATTTCTGTATGATCATCACCATTTCTGAATTGTCATATGTGAAATCGTCACTATTTATGTGTTATGACAATAGCACTGGAGATCATCACTATTTCTGTATTGTGACATGTGAGATCATCACTATTTCTACATTGTGACATGTGAGATTGTCCTATTTCTGCATTGTGAAATGTGAGATCATCACTATTTCTGCATTGTGACATGTTAGATCATCACTATTTCTGTATTGTGACATGTGAGATCATCACTATTTCTGTATTGTGGCATGTGAGATCATCACTATTTCTGTATTGTAACATGTGAGATCATCACTATTTCTGTATTGTGACATGTGAGAACTTCACTATTTCTGTATTATCACATGTAAGATCGTCACTATTTCTGTATTGTGACACGTTAGATCATCACTATTTCTGTATTGTCACATGTGAGATCATCATTGTTTCTGTATTGTGACATGTGAGATCGTCACTATTTCTGTATTGTGATATGTGAGATTATCACTGTCTATTGTGAGACATAAGATCATCACTATTTATGTATTGTGACATATGAAATCGTCACTTTTTATGTATTGTTACATTAAGATTGTCACTATTTCTGTATTGTCACATGAGAAATCATCACTATTTCTGTATTGCAACATGTGAGATTATCACTATTTCTGTATTGTGACATGTTGACTTGCTTGCAGGTCAGCAATACAGAGCCTGGTCAAGGTGCAGCATGTAGCTGATGACATGAAGTACATACGTGACGGACTCTCACACACCTGGGTTGGCTATTACAAGTCTCGTGTAGATCGTAGAGATTCTGCCCGAGTCAGTCAGTGGTATGTACTACATATGCTTGTCTTGATGTCCACCTGTTTGTTCTAGTCATAAACTCCGCCTGTATGTTCTAGTCACACTTTCCACCTATATGTTGTAGTTACACTTTCCACCTGTATGTTCTAGTCACACTTTTCACCTGTATGTTCTAGTTACACTTTCCACCTATATGTTGTAGTTACACTTTCCACCTGTATGTTCTAGTCACACTTTCCTCCTGTGTGTTCTAGTCATAAACTCTACATGTATGTTGTAGTCATACTTCCAACCTATATGTTCTAGTCACATTTTACACCTGTATGTTCTAGTCACACTTTCCACCTGTATGTTCTAGTCACACTTTCCACCTGTGTGTTCTAATCAAACCTTCCACCTGTGTGTTCTAATCAAACCTTCCACCTGTGAGTTCAAGTCAAACCTTCCACCTGTATGTTCTAGTCACACTTTCCACCTGTATGTTCTAGTCATACCTTCCACCTGTATGTTCTAGTCACTTTCCACCTGTATGTTCTAGTCACAGTTTCCACCTGTATGTTCTAGTCATACCTTCCACCTGTGTGTTCTAGTCACACTTTCCACCTGTATGTTCTAGTCACACTTTCCACCTGTGTGTTCTAGTCACACTTTCCACCTGCAAGTTCTAGTCACACCTTCCACTTATGTGTTCTAGTCACACTTTCCACCTGTATGTTCTAGTCACACTTTCCACCTGTGTGTTCTAGTCACACTTTCCACCTGTATGTTCTAGTCACACTTTCCACCTGTATGTTCTAGTCACACTTTCCACCTGTGTGTTCTAGTCACACTTTCCACCTGTATGTTCTAGTCACACTTTCCACCTGTATGTTCTAGTCACACTTTCCACCTGTGTGTTCTAGTCACACTTTCCACCTGTATGTTCTAGTCACACTTTCCACCTGTATGTTCTAGTCACACTTTCCACCTGTGTGTTCTAGTCACACTTTCCACCTGTGTGTTCTAGTCACACTTTCCACATGTGTGTTCTAGTCACACCTTCCACCTGTGTGTTCTAGTCAAACCTTCCACCTGTATGTTCTAGTCACATGTTCAAACCTAGTCAAACCTTCCACCTGTATGTTCTAGTCACACTTCACATGTATGTTCTAGTCACACATTCCACCTGTATGTTCTAGTCACATGTTCAAACCTAGTCAAACCTTCCACCTGTATGTTCTTATCACACTTTTCACATGTATGTTCTAGTCACACATTCCACCTGTATGTTCTAGTCACATGTTCAAACCTAGTCATACCTTCCACCTGTGTGTTCTAGTCATACCGTCCACTTGTGTGTTCTAGTCATAACTTCCACCTGTGTGTTCTGGTCACACTTTCCACCTGTGTATTCTAGTCACACTTTTCACCTGTATGTTCTAGTCACACTTTCCACCTGTATGTTCTAGTCACATGTTCAAACCTAGTCAAACCTTCTACCTGTATGTTCTAGTCACACTGTCCACCTGTATATAATAATCTGTGAAGACATTGACAATCTCACAGACTGAGAATACCTTCTCTCTAACATCAACAAGAATAGCCACTGTCCAAAAGAAGTCAGGCACAGATCGGCCATGGCAATGCAGAGTTTAAATGGTATTAAGAGCCAATGTCACAAAGCGAGCACACACATTGAAGTCACATTTTTGAGAACATTAATCTTTTCTTCGGCAGCCTACAGATCTGAGTAAGGAAATTGGAGGTCTTAGACTTAAATATACAGACAAGTTTGTAAAATATCTCAGAATGTCATGGACCATGAAGAAGACAAATATTAACCATCTACTAGATCTGAACATGGAAGAGAACTGGTTTGAAACACCATCATCTCTGGTCAAATGAAATGCTTTGGCCACATTAAACGTCACAGTGGTGTGGGAGGGACAGTCGTGTGGAAGGGACAGTGGTGTGGGAGGGACAGTTACGGGCTGCATGCTTCCTGGAAGACGAGACTGGGGTTGACCAGCACAGAGATGGACACAGGACATTGAAGACACCTTGGACATGAGAATACATGCCAGGAACTGAGGCTGTTCATTGAATTGTGTGAGAGCCACATTCTGCGTCATGGTTATGTGCTAGTGATCATCTCCCCCTGTATTTACCAGTGATTATCTCTTCTTGTATTTACCTGTGCTAGTAATGTATGTTTAACCTCTCATCATTTATGTTTAACCTCTCACTGTTTATATTTTACCTCTCATCATTTATGTTTAACCTCTCATTGTTTATATTTAACCTCTCATCATGTTGGTTTCAGGAATGCTGAAGGTGTGGAGGTGTTTGCACCCTCAAGTCTCTCGGTCAATTCAAATGAGTATGTTCACTTAAACTTGTATTTTTTGTCTTTATCTGTGGTGTATGTTATATAATCTTGTATGTGATGTATGTTATATAATCTTGTATGTGTTGTGTGTGATGTATGGTATATAATCTTGTATGTGTTGTCTGTGATGTATGTTATATAATCTCATATGTTGTCTGTGATGTATGTTATATAATCTTGTATGTATGTTAGGCAGGGATGTGTAATGTCTCCAGATTTTTTTTCCCTATACAGTGAAAATATTTTCAGAAATGTAGAAGATATAAATGGAATCAGCAATGGAGGACGAAACATCAATAACATTAGATATGCAGATGATACAGTATTGATTGCAGACAATTCACAAGATCTACAACAATTAGTAGACGCGGTTGTGGTACACAGTGAGCGGCTGGAGTTGGAATTAAATTGTAAGAAGACACAGGTTATGGTCGTCACTAGGAAGAACGAAGTACCACAATGTAATACACAAGTAAATGGGAATATTCTTCAACAAGGAATCGGTACAATTATCTCGGAACAGTCATAACATCTGATGGGAGATGCCTTGAAGAGATTAGAACAAGAATCGCCATGGCGAAAGTAGCCTTTAGCAAGATGAAAAACATTCTGACCAATAAAAAGATGTCAATTGAAACGAGAAAAAGAGTGTTGAGGGGATACATAGAGCCTGTTCTTTTGTATGGATGTGAAACTTGGACAATGTGCAGTCAAGCTGAAAAACATCTGATGGCTGCAGAAATGTGGTTTCTGAGGAAAATTCAAAGAATACCATGGACAGACAGAAAAACCAATGACCAAGTACTACAGGAGACAAATGAAAATTGTAAATTGATTAGAGAAATTAGACGTAGACAGTCAAAATTTTTTGGACATGTTATGAGAAGAAATGGATTGGAGAACTTAGTGACAACTGGCAAGATCGAAGGGAACAGACCAAGAGGAAGACCGAGAGGAAAATACCTGGATGGCTTGGCCACATGGCATGGACGAGACAGGAACACTGAGCTGATCCACGACGCTGGTGATCGAGTGACATGGCGAGTCATGACTGCCCACGCTTTCCGGCATGGCGCGTGATTGATTGATTGATATTATATAATCTTGTATGTGTTGTATGTTATATAATCTTGTATGTGTTGTTTGTTATAAAGTCTCATATATGTTGTCTGTGATTTTTGTTATATAATCTCGTATGTGATGTATGTTATATAATCTTGTATGTGTTGTATGTTATATAATCTTGTATGTGTTATTTGTTATATAATCTTGTATGTGTTGTAAGTTATATAATCTTGTATGTGATGTATGTTATATAATCTTGTATGTGTTGTATGTTATACACACTCGCATGCGATGTATTTTATATAATCGTGTATGTATTGTTTGTTATATAGTCTTGTATATGTTGTCTGTGATGTATGTTATATAATCTTGTATGTGATGTATGTTATATAATCTTGTATGTGATGTATGTTATATAATCGTGTATGTGTTGTATGTTATATAATCTTGTATGTGTTGTATGTTATATAATCTTGTATGTGATGTATGTTATATAATCTTGTATGTGATGTATGTTATATAATCTCATATGTGATGTATGTTATATAATCTTCTATGTGTTGTATGTTATATAATCTCGTATGTGTTGTCTGTG
The DNA here is from genome assembly GCA_014155875.1 of Cepaea nemoralis. NCBI lineage: Eukaryota > Metazoa > Mollusca > Gastropoda > Stylommatophora > Helicidae > Cepaea > Cepaea nemoralis. The sequence goes on along the minus strand of JACEFZ010003737.1, from coordinate 303,381 downwards.
ATGTATGTTATATAATTGTGTCTGTGATGTATGTTATATAATCTTGTATGTGTTATATGTTATATAATCTTGTATGTGATGTATTTTATATAATCTTGTATGTGTTGTTTGTTATAAAGTCTCGTATATGTTGTCTGTGATGTACGTTATATAATCTTGTATGTGTTGTTTGTTATATAGTCTTAGATGTGTTGTATGTTATATACTCTCGTATGTGATGTATGTTATATAATCTTGTATGTGTTGTATGTTATATAATCTCGTATGTGATGTATTTTATATAATCTCGTATGTGATGTATTTTATATAATCTTGTATGTGTTGTTTGTTATATAGTCTCGTATATGTTGTCTGTGATGTATGTTATATAATCTCATATGTGTTGTATGTTACATAATCTTGAATGTGTTATGTATCTTATATAATCTTGTATGTGTTGTCTGTGATGTTTGTTATATATTCTTGTATGTGATGTATGTTATATAATCTCATATGTGTTGTCTGTGGTGTATGTTATATAATCTTGTATGTGTTGTCTGTGATATATGTTATATAATCTCATATGTGATGTATGTTATATAATCTCATATGTGATGTGTGTTATATAATCTCATATGTGATGTATGTTATATAATCTCATATGTGATGTTTGTTATATATTCTTGTATGTGATGTATATTATATTAGCAATTTTGGTCAATATTTAAGAATTGGGTTTTTACTTATGAAATCATACCAGTTAGATAGAGCTTGACAAGACGAATCCAACGGTATCTCAACGAAGAATATGCGTTAATTCCAAGCGGAGTTATGAATTTTCTGATGACGTAATTTAATACCAGGAAGTGCAATGATAAATTAACTGATAAGTCAGGATTTATCGCGGCCCTAAGATTGGAAATTTGAGAAATTCTGCCTTCTATTACCGTGGCTTGTTTATTTTTAAACGGACAATGTTGTGCCATATACCATTGCGTCCGGGGTGGCGAGGCCTAACTTGACGTATTATTTATTTTTTTTATAGGATGTGCCGTGACCCAATTAACAATTTAAAATGGCCGCCAACTGTTTATTATTTGCCTTCTATTACCGTGGCTTGTTTATTTTTAAACGGATAACATTGTGCCATATCTCATTGCGTCCGGGGCGGCGAGGCCTAACTTGACGTATTATTTATTTTTCGATAGGATGTGCCGTGACCTAATTAACAATTGAAAATGGCCGCCAATTGTTTATTATTTTCTTCTATTACCGTGGCTTGTTTATTTGTAAACGGACAACGGTGTGTCATATATCATTGCGTCCGGAGCGGCGAGGCCTAACTTGACGTATTATTTATTTTTCGATAGGATGTGCCGTGACCTAATTAACAATGTAGCCACTGCAGGGTCTTCTCCGTAATTATTTATTGTATTTTGTGTAGGTATTTGTTTTCTGATGAAACTAGTTAAAACGTCCTGTGTTTTTCGTTATTCTTTTATGTAAGCTTCATTACTCTGTGTAATTTTATATTTTTTTATATTTTCAGATTTGTCGCAGTACAAAAAGAAAAAAAAGAGACAAATGAAATATTTCATCCAGCTAACCTTCCGAGGAGATGAATAGGTCCAAGTGGGCTGCCCATGGCCACTCGCTCAATTTGGCGATATGACTTGTTTAGACAGTTGAATTGAATGTCGGCGGTACATAATTTTAATAGCTACACATTCCGAATTGGGTGGACAAGATACTACACACAGAAGATGGTAGCCTAGGCAGGCCGACACACCGGAACAGTCCGGCTTCATCGGTCGGGAGACATGTGTATATTTCAGTTTGAAGGATTTATCTAGTTAATTCACGTAAGTATTTGATTTCTGCAGTATCTACCTGACGAGATGCAGTGAAATATGCCAGGCAATAAATCGTGCAATCTATTGTTTGTGTCTTCGTTATTCAAATATATAGAAACTCACCACAGGAAGGTGTGCACCTGAATTGTTTTATCAAATTGACACAGGCTGTGGCAAAGTAGGTGTGACAGGCAGAATCTTGAATGTCACAGGAAATGGTTCAAGAAAGAGTGTCACAAGTGATGGCCATTCTTTGGTTAATTGCTTTTTATGTTTCGCAACTAATTTTTTAAATATATGTAAATTATTAGTAAGAGTACTTTCCTGTATTAGCTTGCCTGGTTCGTTGGCATGAATGAGACTCCTCACTTCTCTCAGGTGTATAACGCAGGTGTATAATATAATTTAGTATTAGGATCCAGAACACCAAAGACCGAGATCTGTGGAAAGCCATGAACGCCGACGCCAGCCGGCACTTGATGATGATTATTATTAGTATTTGCATATACAGAGAATATTTTAAAATGGGGTTTCTACTTATGATTTGGTAACAGGAAAGTAAAGGTCACATTCCTCTTTCGAGAGGAATGAGAGGATCAACTTCATTGCACCAGGTTTGTTCAGTCTCTTTCCACACGGCGGCCTGACGAAAGTATCGTACAAAGCACAAGAGTCTCAGAGTCTCTGACAAAGATGCACTTGACTTATAAGACTTTTTGTTATGATGTGCTGTGACCTAATTGCTAGTTAAAAATAGCTGCACATTTATTATATTAATTAAATGTTATGTGAAATGTTCGTCGTTAGTGAAAGAACAATTCATGAAAATGTATCATATTGTCTTAATGTACTAACTGCATTGCGACAGCTTTCTTTTCTTGATTAAATATTATAAACATTAATGTAAGTAACTGTCATATGGCAAATGACAGTGGTGCAACATTCAAGTGATGAGCTAGCGCATCAAAGAAGAAGATACAGAGTGTCACAAATGTTGAACATAGTGACACCAACATTGAACGCAATTTAGACGTCATGGTACGACGTCACATAACGCCATAACGGCTCAAGCATTAGGATGTGATCCAGCAAAGACAGCGTTAGGACGTGTTTCACCAGCATTCACGGAATACCGACCGTTATACTGCGGCCAGTCCTCGGTGTCCACATGAAGTCACTCTGGTTTGTGTCCTGCAATTGACTACAGGCATTCCTGGCTCTACTGATGCCACGGTCGCTGGCATTTCTGGTATTCGCACGGGTCTAATTATGACCGGGCCAAGGACATGGGCCGTTGGAGCTCGATTAGGGTGAACTCCGGTTGAAGGTAGGAAAGTGTAGTTGATTAGCATTACCAGGATACTAGGCGGCAAGCTCTGTTCTCAACACTCTCACTGGTCTGGGGAGATGATGTCTGATTGAAGAGCGGGAGTGAATGTTGCGCGAGAATGACTCAAGTCTGAATCAGCACAACCACTCATAGCCGTCATCCAAGATCAGCTGTGGTAAAATACATCGCAGTTCACTCCACTGGCATGTGCGTTGAGTCGTTTTTGGAGTTCAGATAGTTATGCTGTCCTGTACCATCATGCCTCAATTTATGCTGTCCTGTACCATCATACCCCAGAGCCACACCGATCTCGAGGTGAACGTTGCTGCATTATAGTGCATGAACTCATATCATAGAGAGAAACCAACCTCACCTCTTGACAGTAACTAAGTTTGTAACTGCTGCATAAATTAAGCAGCTGTTAATTAATTATTAAGATATTAAATAATAAAAAAAATAAAAATATTAAATATTCACTATAATTATTACACTGATACACTGTTCTGTATCTAATACTAGTAATAGTTAATAGTGAGCAATTAATAATTTAAATACTAACTTACTTAAAACATATAACTTATTTTACAGTACTGTATTTAAATTTAAATCATTATGTATTGCTGCGCAGCTTAGCAAAAAAGTACTCCTTACTCACACTTCTTACAAGTTTACAGACGGGTCTGAAAACTGGCTTTCAAAATTATTTTCAGACATGTCAAATGCTGAAATATATATGCAAGTACACAGATACATTACTGCTATAAATGACACTTGTATTCTGTTTAATCTTAGTAGTTAAATTACCAGTTCTAATTATAAATAAATACAGGTCCGCTATAGTTTATTTTATGGGCGCTGCAATCTTACATGACATGACGGCCATGGCGATGTCACTAATTGTTTTCCCCTGAATTTCAGCTAACAGCAGCTGTGTTGAAACTCTTCATATTTATGTAAAATTGGACGAGGCATTCAAAAATACAATAAAAAGTTTAGCCTTCTTTAAGCTACAAGAGTTATAAAACAAATTACCGTAATATTCGTGAATATAGTCAAATAAAATCTTGAGAAAACGGTTTTTTTCGGCGCAATCACTTTGCCGCGAAGTAGACGATCCAATACTTAAAATATTAGAATAACTTCCCCTTTCATCGCATCACGCTTCTTTCGTTTTTTTTTTTATTTTTAGAAGGACATGCTCAGACCGGAAGTGAAATCGTTGGTCGCGACTAAAAGTTCGCGAAAATACGAAAACGAAACAGGAAGTAAACGGGAAAACCCGATGACTCTGACATTGCTAATTATATAATCTCATATGTGATGTATGTTATATAATCTGTATGTGTTGTCTGTGGTGTATGTTATATAATCTCATATGTGTTGTTTGTGATGTATGTTATATAATCTTGTATGTGATGTATGTTATATAATCGTGTATGTGTTGTGTGTGATGTATGTTATATAATCTTGTATGTGTTGACTGTGATGTATGTTATATAATCTCATGTGTGATGTATGTTATATAATCTTGTATGTGTTGTCTGTGATGTATGTTATATAATCTCATGTGTGATGTATGTTATATAATCTTGTATGTGTTGTCTGTGATGTATGTTATATAATCTCATGTGTGATGTATGTCATATAATCTTGTATGTGTTGTCTGTGATGTATGTTATATAATCTTGCGTGTGTTGTCTGTGATGTATGTTATATAATCTCATATGTGATGTATGTTATATAATCTTGAATGTGTTGTCTGTGATGTATGTTATATAATCTCATGTGTGATATATGTCATATAATCTTGTATGTGTTGTCTGGAAGTATGTTATATAATCTTGCGTGTGTTGTCTGTGATGTATGTTATATAATCTCGTATGTGATGTATGTTATATAATCGTGTATGTGTTGTCTGTGATGTATGTTATATAATCTTGTATGTGTTGTCTGTGATGTATGTTATATAATCTTGTATGTGTTGTATGTTATATAATCTCGTATGTGTTGTATGTTATATAATCTCGTATGTGTTGTCTGTAATGTATGTTATATAATCGTGTATGTGTTGTATGTTATATAATCTCGTATGTGTTGTCTGTGATGTATGTTATATAATCGTGTATGTGTTGTCTGTGATGTATGTTATATAATCTTGTATGTGTTGTGTGTGATGTATGTTATATGATCTTGTATGTGTTGTTGATGTATGTTATATAATCTTGTATGTGATGTATGTTATATAATCTTGTATGTGTTGTCTGTGATGTATGTTATATAATCTTGTATGTGTTGTATGTGATGTATGTTATATAATCTTGTATGTGTTGTCTTCTTCTTCTTCTTCTTCGTTCATCCGGAGTTTTTTTTCGGACGTGATTGCGTTGTGCCTGTTTACAGCAGAGCTGCGTTCTTGCGCCGTTAGGCCGACACATCCGACTTCTGCGGGCATTTGTTGACCGGGTTAACCTTCCCGGGGGGTATGTGTTGTCTGTGATGTATGTTATATAATCTTGTATGTGTTGTCTGTGATGTATGTTATATAATCTCGTATGTGTTGTATGTGATGTATGTTATATAATCTTGTATGTGTTGTATGTTATGTAATCTCGTATGTGATGTACGTTATATAATCTTGTATGTGATGTATGTTATATAATCTCGTATGTGTTGTATGTGATGTATGTTATATAATCTTGTATGTGTTGTATGTTATGTAATCTCGTATGTGATGTATGTTATATAATCTTGTATGTGATGTATGTTATATAATCTTGTTTGTGTTGTCTGTGATGTATGTTATATATTCTCATATATGTTGTCTGTGATGTATGTATGCTATATTGATGTATATGATGTATATTACATAATTTTAAGTATCATTACTAGAAGTTATCTATGTTGTTGCAAGTGTTAAATACCGTTACTAGAAGTTATCTATGTTTTTGCAAGTTTTAAGGTATGTGCAGTAAGTATTCTAAGTTATTGCAAGTCTTAAGGTCTGTATTCAGTGTTATTGCGCATTGTCAGAGTTGTGTGCTTTAAGTGTGGTTGTTTTGCTGATGTCTCCTGCAGTGATGAGGGCGTCAAACAGAAAATCAGCCTCACACTCAAAGATGTGATGACCACTGTTGACCTGGACGAAGCAACATCCATGATGGTAAGTACCTGCAAACACCTGATCACAGGCTTTGTAATCCGCCTATGACCTCATTAATGGGGTATGACCTAAATAATGGGGTATGATCTCATTAATAGGGAGAGTAACTCAGATATGCAACATCCACCTCTAATTCACACAGACCTGATATGAATCAAGGGAATGGTAGAAATATTTACAAAGTGAGACAAGGATGTACACTCCCAAGTCCTGTGGTAGTGGATTGGACATCAAGCTTTCTCAGATAAGAGTAATTCATGGAACCAGGAGGTCCTTTGTGCAAACTGCATGTTAAAATTCCTTGTCACTTGGAAATATAACAGGCCACAGGCTAATGTTAACATTAGAAAATAACTAAAGATAGGCTGCAGCCTAGGCCAAATGTTAACATTATAAAATAACAGACCAAATAGGCCACAGTCTAAGCTAAATGTTAACAGTAGAAAATAATAGTACAGATAGGCAGCTGCCCAGACTAAATGTTAACATTAGGACATAACAGACCAAATAGGCCACAGCCTAGGCTAAATGTTAACATTAGAAAATAACACTACAGATAGACCGCTGCCCAGGCTAAATGTTAACATTAGGACATAGGCCAAATAGGCCACAGCCTAGGCTAAATGTTAACATTAGAAAATAACAGTACAGATAGACTGCTGCCCAGACTAAATGTTAAAATTAGGACATAACAGACCAAATAGGCCACAGCCTAGGCTAAATGTTAACATTAGAAAATAACAGACCAAATAGGTCACAGCCTAGGCTAGATGGTAACAGTAAATAGCAGGTCAGATAGGCCATTGATTATTATAGCATGTGATTTTAGTGTGCACACATTGGGACCCTCACTGGTACCTTGAAGCTTGGGCACTGAGCTGAGACTCTCTTGTATGAGAGATTGGAACATCCATGGGCAGTGGAAGTGTGTTTCTGTTCTTTCTCTCCCCAATCCATCAAGCTCAGTCTGTTTCTGTTTCTTTTTGTCTTCAATCCATGATATTCCGTTCTTGTAGGTGTTTAGTCTACACTGTCTTTACATCAACATCTTTTAGTTTATTTATCAGTTATTGATATCTTATTATTCAAAAATTACAGAAAGTTGTTTATTCCACAGTGTCATAAAGGCTGCTTTTTTCTACAGTTACATTAAGGCTGTTTTATTCCACAGTTATATAAAGGCTGTTTTATTCCACAGTTACATAAAGGCTGTTTTATTCCACAGTTACATAAAGGCTGTTTTATTCCACAGTTACATAAAGGCTGTTTTATTCCACAGTTACGGACAGCTACTTGTTCTGTTCCACAGTTACAGAAAGCTGTTTGTTTTGTTCCAGCAAAAAGCTATTTTATTCTGTAGTTACAAAAATCTTTATGTTTTGTTTTGTAGATACAGAAAGCTGATTATTTTGTTCTAAAGTTACAGAAAGCTGTTTGTTCGACAGTTACAGAAAGCTGTTTTATTTTATTTCACAGTTGCGGAAAGCTGTTGAGGAAAAAATGAACAGGTCTCTAGCTGAATTCAAAGGCTACTTTGACGAGGAAGTCATGAAAATTCTGGGACAGATGGACGAACCGTCAGAGATTTTAGATTTTCTCTACCTTGGATCTGAATGGAATGCCTCCAATCTAGAAGAGCTCCTTGAAAAGGGGTAAATCACTCTCATTTGACCTGTTATTTAATTCTCTCCCTGGCCTAGGGGTTAACATCTTTCTCCGTAATCCCGTATATTCTCGTGAGTAACATAACCTGCACGAGAACTGGTAGCGGTTCTCGCCGTGTTAACTTATGGGGTACATGAGCCAGTTGCTCAGAAAGCAGTGACAAACTACTGAGCGTAGTCTTGCCTAGTATATCAACAGCAGCTGAAAAATGCTGATTTTGACCATAACGTCCTGTAAGGGATATGCAACAACAACAACAACAAAAATATATGTCAGGGTCTACCTGTTGTCTATTTATCTTTCATGTACACAATAGAGAATGGTTCAAGATGAAAGGTCAGCACCTGGGTTGTTGATGGGACACAAGTGGGTTAGGGCAACCAGTGGATAAAATAGTCTAGGATGAAGCAAAGGTCTGGGATGGGCAGTCAGTGGGGACACCTAATGTTAGCTATGCAGGAAGAGAGTAACGAGTGCACATACCTGAAGTCATAGTCAGGCCAACAGGTGTTGAGGCCTAGCTACCAGAATGCCAGAGCACTTGTTGGTGAATATTTGTTTCAGAATGTATTCAGTCTTTTTGTCCATTCTTATCCGCCTTGAAACGTTATTACCTTTTGTCCACCCTTATCCGCCTCCAGACTTCATTATTACTTTTTGTCCACCCTTATCTACATCCAAACTTTGTTATTACATTTTGTCAACCCTTATCCACCTCCAAACTTTGTTATTACCTTTTGTGCACCCTTATCTGCCTCCAAACTTCGTTACTACTTTTTGTCTACCCGTATTTGCCTCCAAACTTCTTTATTACCTATTGTCTTCCCTTACCTGCCTCCAAACTTTATTACCTTTTGTGCATTTTTCATGGGCTCTGACTTTATAGTTATAGTTTCAGTGTTGTTTAAATTTACTTTTTTAGATTTTATTTTTTTCAATTTTGTATTGGTGTTGGGCATTGGTCATGCTTTGTTTTCATTCCACTGTCAAGGACTATTTCTACACGCGATTTATTCACAATATCTTGCTGCCAGCAGTCTCCCGTACTCACCATGTCTACTAACTGTTGTATGATCTGGTACTCGGAGACTGTGACCATTAATTTTAGCCTAATTTCTTGGTTTCCGAGATATCCTACATTATATAGAGTTGCATATTTATAAAATGTGTACCTTTTGAGTTTTAACTGAGTGTTATCTGTTAGCAGTTGCAGACCTCGGCCTAAACCCGTGCCTCTGCGAGTGTCCATGATGTAATGATGATGTACGTCTGTTGTGAAGACAGAGGTGATCATTTGTATGTCATGTGGTCTGGTGATATGTTGCCTTTTGCAAATAAACCACTTCCTTCTGTTAAATATAGACTCACTGTACAAAAATTGGTGAATAATTCTCCATTTTTGTTATTTGCTCCAGATCCGTGCTTTCCCATAATCTCTTTATAACCCTTGTTATCCTATCCTATCTTGGCATTAGGTCACCATTTGAAATGTCGATATTGTCATTTCATTTATTACCTACAGTGCTTTGAAGTTTCATTTAAAATTCCTCATCAACTAATTCATTCTGATCATGTTTTGGTATATAAGACTTGATCAAATTCACGTTTACTTTCAGTATTTATTGATATTCTCATTGCATATTTAATCAGCTTGCTATGGGAGTAGTTAGCATCGTTACATCCCAGAATCTGCCCAGGGAGACGGAATTCTTATGGGTCTGTCCTGAGTTACATGTCTGTTAACCAATTCTTAACCATGCCGATAAGCGTGGGCAGTCATGTTTCGTCATCTTACATGATCGCCAGAGTCGTGGATCAGCTCAGTCTTCTTGTCTTGACCATATCATGTGGCTAAGCCATCCAGGTATTTACTTCACTGCCTTCCTCTTGTTCTGTTCCCTTCAATCTTGCCAGTTGTCACCAAGTTATCTTGATTATTTCTTATCATAATGTGGCCAAAAAATTTGACTGGTCACATCTAATTTATCTAATCAATCTGTGGCTCTCATTTGCCTCCTATAGGACTTGCTCATTGGTTTTTTTTTTGTCTGTCCATGGTATTCTTTGTATTTTCCTCAGAAACCACATGTCCACTGCCATTAGATGTTTTCAGCTTGTCTGCAACACTCTTTTTCTCATTACAATTGACTTCTGTTGACCAATAGCCAATGCTTGTTTTGAATAAATCGTCCACAAATGGACTTGAACCTGGCACCTGTATGTGTGTGAGGTGAATGAATACTTGCGACTGCAGAAACATTGCTGTGTTACAATAGACCCAGGCATGAACCAACCAGAAGGGTGATGTTCTGGTGACTTCCTCTTGCAGCATTGACAACATCCTGAATGTCACCAAAGAGATCGACAACTTCTTTGAGGGCAGGTTCCACTACTACAATGTCAGAGTCTCTGACGAGGACAGTTCTGACCTGCTGAAACACTGGGACAAGACCTACAAGTTCATCTCCAAGGCCAGGTCAGCCCATACTTTCTGAACCAAAATAATTAGATCAGACAATCACTAAAGGCATAAAACTAAGTTAGACATTAATTGAAAGCTTAACAGTAGGCCAGGCAGTGACTTTCTGCACAAGGTGAAGACCAGAAAACAGACTTCTTCCTCAGCCTCATTGTTGTTTCTTTGTTGCTTTTTTGTTGTTTCTTTATTGCTTTCTTGTTTCTTTGAGTCTTCTGTGGTGTTGGTTCTTTGTTGTTGTTTCTTTATTGCACTGTTGTTGCTGTTGTTTCTTTGTTTTTGTTGTTTCTTTATGGCTTTGTTGTTTCTTTGTTATTTCTTTAATGCATTGTTGTTTCTTTGTTGTTGTTGTTGTTTATTTATTGCTTTGTTGTTTCTTTATTGATTTGTTGTTGTTGTTTCTTTGTTGTTATGATTTCTTTGTTGTTGTTTCTTTATTGTTTCTTTATTGCTTTGTTGCTTCTTTGTTGTTTTTGTTTCTTTATTGCTTTTTTGTTGTTGTTTCTTTGTTGTTGCTGTTGTTTCTTTGTTGTTGTTGTGTTGTTGTTTCTTTGTTTTTTTTCTTTATTGTTTTGTTGTTGTTGTGTATTTGTTTCTTTATTGCTTTGTTGTTGTTTATTTGCTGTGTTGTTTCTTTGTTGTTGTTGTGTATTTGTTTCTTTATTGCTTTGTTGTTGTTTTTTCTTTGTTGTTTTTTCTTTGTTGTTGTTTTTTCTTTGTTGTTGTTTCTTTGTTGTTTATTTATTGCTTTGTTGTTGTTTCTTTGTTGTTATTGTTTGTTTGTTGTTTCTTAATTGCCTTGTTGTTTGTTTGTTGTTTCTTTATTTCTGTATTGTTGTTGTTGCTGCTTTTTTGTTGTTTCTTTGTTGTTTCTTTGTTTCTTTATTGCTTTGTTGTTGTTGTTTCTTTGTTTCTGTATAGCTATGTTGTTTTTTCTTTGTTGTTTCTTTATTGTTTTGGTATTGTTGTTTCTGTGTTACTGTTGTTTCTTTATTGCTTCCTTGTTGTTTGTTGCTTTGTTGATGTTTTCTTGTTGTTATTTCTTTGTTTCTTTATTCCTTCCTTTTTATTGTTTCTCTGTCACTTCTTTGTTGTTTCTCTGTCACTTTCTTGTTTTTCTCTGTCACTACCTTGTTGTTTCTGCCATTTCCTTGTTGTTTCTTTGTTGCATCTTTCTTGTTTCTTTGTTGCATCTTTTTTGTTTGTTGTTGTTGTTTCTTTCTTTGTTGCTTGTTTGTTGTTTCCTTGCTGTTGCTAATTTCTGTAACTATTTACTACAGATTTTTGCTGCCAATAAATTTTATTAATGTTACTGAAATATATGCCGGCTCTGTGGCGAAGGGGTTACAGACACAGCTCGTAATCCCGCATACCACTTTCGAAACACAGCTGCAGGCGGTTTGGCAGAAGACCGCCTTGCGTTGGTTTTTTACAAAATGGTATGGAAAGCAATGGCAAACTACTGAACGTAAACTTGTCAAGAGATCACAAGCAGCAGAAAAGTGCTGGGGTTGACTCCTGTAAAGGATATGCAACTAACTGTAACTGAAATACATGTCAATGCACTTCAGAACATCCATCAGTGTTTATTCTTCCTCAATGGGTGTGCTGCTTAATTGTTGTGCATGCTGGTTATTTGTACGTGAACACTGGTTTCCGCATTTGTCCTTCTGCTGTGGCTATCTTCACCTTCTTCTTCTTCTGCTTTCATCCGGACTTTTTTTTCGGACGTGATTGCGTTGTGCCTGTTTACAGCAGAGCTGCGTTCTTGCGACGTTAGGCCGACACATCCGACTTCTGCGGGCATTTGTTGACCGGGTTAACCTTCCCGGGGTCTTCACCTTCTATTTTAGCAATCTTCTTCACCTTCTGCTGTGGCTATCTTCACCTTCTGCTGTGGCTATCTTCACCTTCTGCCTTGTCTATCTTCACCTTCTGCCTTGTCTATCTTCACCTTCTGCCTTGTCTATCTTCACCTTCTGTCTTGGCTATCTTCACCTTCTGTCTTTGCTATCTTCACCTTCAGCCGTGGCTATTTTCATCTTCTGCCATGGCTATCTTCACCTTCTGTCTTGGCTATCTTCACCTTCTGCTTTGGCTATCTTCACCTTCTGCCATGGCTATCTTCACCTTCTGTCTTGGCTATCTTCACCTTCTGCTTTGGCTATCTTCACCTTCTGCCGTGGCTATCTTCACCTTCTGTCTTGGCTATCTTCACCTTCTGCTGTGGCTGACTTCAACTTCTGCTGTGGCTATCTTCACCTTCTGCCATGGCTATCTTCACTTCTGCTGTGGCTATCTTCACCTTCTGCCAAGGCTATCTTCACTTCTGCTGTGGCTATCTTCACCTTCTGCCATGGCTATCTTCACTTCTGCTGTGGCTATCTTCACCTTCTGCCATGGCTATCTTCACCTTCTGCCTATTATCTGCCAGTGAAGCTAAAGCCTTCAACCAACTCATGCCACTCTCCTACACTTTGCTGTCTCCTACACCTCAATCCATGTCCTCCCCATATTCATCTCTGTCTTTAATTCTCTTTCCTGTGTGTTTGTATTACTGTTTTAAATATTTCTTCTTTTGTCTCATTGATTTATGCAGGAGTCAGGGGTCAAAGGTACTAGTTCACTGTAAGATGGGAGTCAGCCGCTCAGCATCAACGGTGAGTTTGTCTTCTTAGATCATGGTTGTTTTTGTTTGTTGGCCATGGGTTAATGAAAGGGCCATGAGTTATTGAAGGGCCATGGGTTATTGAAGGGCCATGGGTTATTGAAGGGCTATGGGTTATTGAAAGGGCCATGAGTTATTGAAGGGCCGTGGGTTATTGAAAGGGCCATGAGTTATTGAAGGGCCATGAGTTATTGAAAGGGCCATGAGTTATTGAAGGGCCATGGGTTATTGAAGGGCCATGGGTTATTGAAAGGGCCGTGGGTTATTGAAAGGGCCATGAGTTATTGAAGGGTCATGGGTTATTGAAGGACTGTGGGTTATTGAACGGTTAATGAAGGGCCATGTTGGCTCTGTATGTTCTAGTGTCTCACTTCTCCATTTTCATGAATCTTTCCTGTTGGTTCTGTATGTTCTAGTGTCTCACTTCTCCATTTTCATGAATCTTCCCTGTTGGTATTGTATGTTCCAGTGTCTCTCTTCTCTGTTTTCATTCATCTTCCTTGTTGGCTCTGTATGTTCCAGTGTCTCACTTCTGTTTTCATGAATCTTCCCTGTTGGTTCTGTATGTTCGTGCCTCTCTTCTCTGTTTTCATGAATCTTCCCTGTTGGTATTGTATGTTCCAGTGTCTCTCTTCTCTGTTTTCATTCATCTTCCCTGTTGGTTCTGTATGTTCTAGTGTCTCACTTCTCTGTTTTCATGAATCTTCCCTGTTGGTTCTGTATGTTCCAGTGTCTCACTTCTCTGTTTTCATGAATCTTCCCTGTTAGTTCTATATGTTCCAGTGTCTCACTTCTCTATTTTCATGAATCTTCCCTGTTGGTTCTGTATGTTCCAATGTCTCACTTCTCTGTTTTCATGAATCTTCCCCGTTGGTTCTGTATGTTCCAGTGTCTCTCTTCTCTGTTTTCATGAATTTTCCCTGTTGGTTCTATATGTTCATCCCTCATTTCTCTGTTTTCATGAATCTTCCCTGTTGGTTCTGTATGTTCTAGTGTCTCACTTCTCCATTTTCATTAATCTTCCCTGTTGGTGCTGTATGTTCCAGTATCTTTCTTCTCTGTTTTCATTCATCTTCCCTGTTGGTTCTATATGTTCTAGTGACTCACTTCTCTGTTTTCATGAATCTTCCCTGTTGGTTCTGTATGTTCGTGCCTCTCTTCTCTGTTTTCATGAATCTTCCCTGTTGGTATTGTATGTTCCAGTGTCTCTCTTCTCTGTTTTCATTCATCTTCCCTGTTGGTTCTGTATGTTCTAGTGTCTCACTTCTCTGTTTTCATGAATCTTCCCTGTTGGTTCTGTATGTTCCAGTGTCTCACTTCTCTGTTTTCATGAATCTTCCCTGTTAGTTCTATATGTTCCAGTGTCTCACTTCTCTATTTTCATGAATCTTCCCTGTTGGTTCTGTATGTTCCAATGTCTCACTTCTCTGTTTTCATGAATCTTCCCTCTTGCTTATGTATGTTCCAGTGTCTCACTTCTCTGTTTTCATGAATCTTCCCTGTTGGTTCTGTATGTTCTGGTGTTTCTCTTCTCTGTTTTCATGAATCTTCCCTGTTGGTTCTGTATGTTCCAATGTCTCACTTCTGTTTTCTTGAATCTTCCCTGTTGATTCTGTATCTTCCAGTGTCTCATTTATGTTTTCATGAATCTTCCCTGTTGGTATTGTATGTTCCAGTGTCTCTCTTCTCTGTTTTCATTTATCTTCCCTGTTGGTTCTGTATGTTCCATTGTCTCACTTCTCTGTTTTCATGTATCTTCCCTGTTGGTTCTGTATGTTCCGGTGTTTCTCTTCTCTGTTTTCATGAATCTTCCCTGTTGGTTCTGCATGTTCTTTTGTTTCTCTTCTGTGTTTTCATGAATCTTCCCTGTTGGTACTGTATGTTCCAGTGTCTCTTTTCTGTTTTCATGAATCTTCCCTGTTGGTTCTGTATGTTCCAGTTTCTCTCTTCTCTGTGCTACACTGATGTAACAATGAATATGATGCTAGCTGAGATTATAGTGAGCATGAAATTCTGTGAACATGTTTTCCCCTGTTTACCACAGGTGATGGCCTTCATGATGAAAGAGCGCAGATGGTCGGTGGAGGAAGCCTTCACTTTTGTGAAGGAGCGGCGCAGTTGTGTGCACCCAAACGCCGGGTTTATGGAACAGTTGCACATGTACCAGGGGATACTCACTGCCAGGTAGTGGCTGGCTGTACTTGTGCTTGCTTTTATTCTTTGGGGAGGTTCTTTTTGCTGTGTTTATTGTAGTTGCTGTTAGTGGTTGTTGTTTTGGGGGAGGTTATTTTTGCTGTGTTTATTGTAGTTGCTGTTGTGGTTGTTGTTTTGGGGAGGTTCTTTTTGCTGTGTTTATTGTAGTTGCTGTTATGGTTGTTGTTTTGGGGAGGTTCTTTTTGCTGTGTTTATTGTAGTTGCTGTTGTGGTTGTTGTTTTGGGGAGGTTCTTTTTGCTGTGTTTATTGTAGTTGCTGTTGTGGTTGTTGTTTTGGGGAGGTTCTTTTTGCTGTGTTTATTGTAGTTGCTGTTATGGTTGTTGTTTTGGGGAGGTTCTTTTTGCTGTGTTTATTGTAGTTGCTGTTGTGGTTGTTGTTTTGGGGAGGTTCTTTTTGCTGTGTTTATTGTAGTTGCTGTTATGGTTGTTGTTTTGGGGAGGTTCTTTTTGCTGTGTTTATTGTAGTTGCTGTTATGGTTGTTGTTTTGGGGAGGTTATTTTTGCTGTATTTATTGTAGTTGCTGTTATGGTTGTTGTTTTGGGGAGGTTATTTTTGCTGTATTTATTGTAGTTGCTGTTGTGGTTGTTGTCATTGCAGTGTTGCTGTTTATGTGGTAGTTGCTGATGTATACATGTTCATGAAATAGTTATATAATAAATTGTTATTTTTGTTGTTTAGTGCATGTTACATACATGTCAGATATTGACTGATACTCAGATATCACTAGACTGACATCTCCAGGGGTGGAGTCGGAATGTTGTTGTGTGCATATGATCATGCCACCAGCACCACCATGGGTTGTCTCTACATGCCAGGACAGAAGAAGAAGCACTCGACTAGACCCTCAGCTAATTCTTTATCTCAAGATACTAGAGGAAAGGCTAAACTAGACTACGGTAATTCTACATCTCAAGATACAATAGGAAAGGCTAAACCAGACTGTCAGCTAATTCTTCATCTCAAGATACAATAGAAAAGGCTAAACTAGACTGTCAGCTAATTCCTCATCTCAAGAGGAAAGGCTAAACTAGACTGTCAGATAATTCTTCATCTCAAGATACAATAGGAAAAGCTAAACTAGACTGTCAGATAATTCTTCATCTCAAGATACAATAGGAAAGGCTAAAACCAGACTGTCAGCTAATTCTTCATCTCAAGATGCAAGAGGAAAGGCTAAACTAGACTAAGTTAATTGTACGTCTCAAGATACAAGAGGAAAGGTTAAACTAGACTAAGTTAATTGTACATCTCAAGATACAAGAGGAAAGGTTAAACTAGACTAAGTTAATTGTACATCTCAAGATACAAGAGGAAAGGTTAAACTAGACTAAGTTAATTGTACATCTCAAGATACAAGAGGAAAGGTTAAACTAGACTAAGGTAATTCTACATCTCAAGATACAAGAGGAAAGGTTAAACTAGACTAAGGTAATTCTACATCTCAAAATACAAGAGGAAAAGCTAAACTAGACTAAGTTAATTGTACATCTCAAGATACAAGAGGAAAGGTTAAACTAGATTAAGGTAATTCTACATCTCAAGATACAAGAGGAAAGGCTAAACTAGACTAAGTTAATTGTACATCTCAAGATACAAGAGGAAAGGTTAGACTAGATTAAGGTAATTCTACATCTCAAAATACAAGAGGAAAAGCTAAACTAGACTAAGTTAATTGTACATCTCAAGATACAAGAGGAAAGGTTAAATTAGATTAAGGTAATTCTACATCTCAAGATACAAGAGGAAAGGCTAAACTAGACTACGGTAATTTTACATCTCAAGATACAAGAGGAAAGGTTAAACTAGACTAAGGTAATTCTACATCTTAAGATATAAGAGGAAAGACCTCAAAAGATCTAAAAACTAACTAGACTTTTCTCAACTAGAAACAATTCTCTCCATTTATTTAACCATGAAACTAGATTATTTTCATCTTGATATAATTCTCCCTGATTTCTATTTCAGCAACAAGCGAGACATATTTCGCAGCAAATCGGATCAAAACCTATTGGATGAAAGTGCAAAGGATGACCTTGAACTACCAGACATGTCTTTTTTAGGAGGAGATCTCTTCCACACGATGTCACACTCTGATTGGCTGTCAGCCTCTGAGAGTGTGGCTCATGGGGAAGAGTGGATTTGTTCACTACATCAAGGTATTGTTGAGTTTCATGTTTGATGTTTGGTATGGATTGTCAGCTCTTCATCATCATCTGATGAATGTGGCAGTTCATGGTTACCCCTCTCACATGATCACCAAAGTCTTGGACCAGCTCTGTGTTATTGTCCTGATGATGCCGTCCATATGTCCAAGCCATTCAGATATTGGTCTCTTTATCTTCCCCTTGATCATTTCCCATTGATTGTGTACCACTAATCTTATTTGGTCTAAATCCAAACTGCTAAGACCATGAATAGATCCAGAGTGTACACGCCCCTAAGCCAGTGTGTGCCAGAAAGCCCAGTTATAGATGACTTGTGACACTGTCAATGTATATGACTTCAGCACCAGGAAATAATACAGTTGGTGATTTAAGGGAAGCTGCAGATGCTAAGTGGCTGGATGCAGTAGCTATGTGGCTAGATGAAGAAACTAAGTGGCTAGATGCAGTAGCAACTAAGTGGCTAAATGCAGTAGCAACTAAGGGATTAATTGCAGCAGCTAAGTGGCCCGAAGGCAACAGCTAAGGGGCTAGATGAAGAAGCTAAGTGTCTAGATGCAGCAGCTAAGTGGCTAGATGAAATAGCTAATTTGCTAAATGCAGCAGATAGGTGGCTAGATACAGCAGCTGGTCCATTGGTCATTGCGTCAAATCCACATTGGGGCAGACTTTTATCTGGCTGATCAGCCCAGCTTTAATACAGTACCAGAAATTGTCTTGGTAAATATAGGCTGTCAATGAGATCCTGGCCACAACATCCACCATGTACCGATTCAGTCAATCAGTCAGTCAATCAATCAATCAATCAGGTGCCATCTCCACAATGAAGGTTGGCTGCAGTGGATCTCCAACACTCTCTCGCCCTGACTGTACATTCTGTCAAATTGATGTTCGTCCATCTCTTGATATCTTCCCACTTGTATCGTTGTCTCCCTCTTGCTCGCTTGCCATCAGCCTTGTCCTCCAGTATGGTTTTTATAAGAGTGTTATGTCTTTTACCGTGACTAAAATATTTCACTTGCCACTTTTTTATTTCTTTCATCAGCTCTCTTTTCACTCCCAATTTTTATAGAACCTCTATATTTGATTGTTTTTGTTTCCATGAAGTACGACATATTTTTATGTATATCCACATCTCCAGGGCTTCTATTTGACTTTCTAGTTGCTTGTTGTAACAGTAACATTTGTTGTTCAGTAACATTTGACAATTCTCATTTTAATGTGTTGTTAATCTCTCTAGACGTTAATACTGATTTCATGCTGCTGAAAGCTTTTTTGGCCACTCCTTTCCCTTTTTGATTTCTATTTCACTTCTGCCACCATCTGTTATTACATGTCCGAGATAGGAGAAAC
This sequence comes from Cepaea nemoralis, assembly GCA_014155875.1. Taxonomy (NCBI): domain Eukaryota; kingdom Metazoa; phylum Mollusca; class Gastropoda; order Stylommatophora; family Helicidae; genus Cepaea; species Cepaea nemoralis. The sequence continues at coordinate 284,520 of JACEFZ010003737.1, read as the reverse complement.
TTGTTACTTGTTCAAGTATCTCCCTGTTTACAGTGATGTTCATTGATGGCCTTTCCTTTCCACTGCTAATTATCATTGTGTTCGTGTATTGGATGCCTTCCAAGAAAAGGAAAACTATGATAACCTCACATTGGCCACCTTTACTTCCTGAGATATCCTCTAACATCATTGTAAGCCAGGTCTATCTGGGAATTCAAGTCCATCTTGAATACCAATTTCTGTGTGGATTCAAACCCATGATTACTGAGCCAGATGTCTATTAATAGACTACTCAGCATGTGCGTCTTTTTTCTAGTTCTTATGCAGGACTAGTTTAGATTCTTTATTGTATACATTATTACTGCAATAGATACTTGGACTCTATTTTCTCTACCTTCGCAGCTAATAAGTACTACTCACATAGTACTGCACTGATATTAAATAACCTACATTTAATATAATACGGCTGTCCAGGCTTGATTGCCTAACCGTTAGTGTAACTTGCTAGCAATGTTTTCTTAAAACGATCATGGTGTGTTTATATATACCACACTTTCACATAGGGCATAGCCCTATGTTGATTTGCATGGCGCTTTGTCTCAATCGTCTGAAGTAGGTCACCCACCTCTTAGGTCTTTCACCTGACCAAAATCCCCAGTATAAGTTCATACTTGAGGATGCGGGCCAGCAGGCTCTTCTAACCCCATAAAACTTAAGAAATCCTCTCATTCTCCCTTGTTCTTGACATGCTGAAGTCTGGAAATCCCACCTATCGCCTTCTTGTCCATGGTCAACGGCCTTGCTTTATTGAACATTAAATGTTTTGCCGCAGAATTAGCGTGCTGACTCTCTGTAAGTACAAGAAAAGTTCAATTCCAGTGGTCACATTTACTTTCACAAACGATTTTACCCTGAATAGTGTTCTAGTTTTCTCTATAAACAATTGTACCCTGAATAGTGTTCTACTATTTTCTCTACAGACGAACTGCATGACACAGACATGCTGCAAGTGGGGACAGAGATGGACACAGAATCCCGCAGTGCTGACTCCATGGAAGAGGTCCTGCCAGATCTGCCTTCTCCACCACCTGAAACTGCTGGTCATCAATGTTTATCATTGTCAATGTCCAGAGCAAAACCATCATGTGAGCAGTCATCTGGTGATACAGAAGTTGCTCAGCTGTCAGAGACGGGCCTGGGGATACAATCTGGGGATGCAGAAATAGCTCAGCTTTCAGAGATGGATGTGGGGATACAATCTGACCAATCTTGTTGTTCAGCTGATTGCCAACAGACTTCTGTGGGATCTCCGACTTCCAGGATCAAGCCAGATAGTTCCTGGATCAGATTAGACATTGTTGATACTGAAGAGGAAAGTAACAGCATCCTTAACAGCAAATTTATCTTTATAGAATCTGTGCCTTGTAGTGATTCTCATAGCGGCAATAATCTTAATGTTGGTACTTTAGATTCATCAACCATAGATTCTCATATTCCAGCCAGTACAGATCCTAAAGAGGCAGCAGTGTCTGAACCTCACATAGCAGCCACACAACCTCTTGGGGCAGCCGGTACAGATCCTCATGTGGCAGCCACACAACCTCTAGGGGCAGCCGGTACAGGTCCTCATGTGGCAGCCACACAACCTCTTGGGGCAGCCGGTACAGGTCCTCATGTGGCAAACACAGAACATGATAGGGCAGCTAGTGCAGATCCTTATGAGGCAGCCATTATTGAACCTCATGTGTCAGCCATGCAGCTTCAACGGGTGGTGACAGATCTTAATGAGGTAGCCACACAATCTCAACGTACGACCATGGATCTCCTTGGAACAGGCATGGATCTCCATAGTGCAACCATGGATCTCCATAGGGCAACCACAGATCTCCATAGGGAAACCATGGACACAAATAGAGCACTTGTAACACAAAGTAAACTGTTAGTGTTGAGCATGAACTCTGATGAAGTATCACAAGTGTCTCCTGCTTCAGCAACAACTATGTCAGAGCCTAATGCAGATCTAGGCAGTCCCAGCTCACATACTGATGAGACAAATGCTCATGTCTACATTGGACAGACCAGCTTGCACACAGTTCCATCAAGCGGCTTTTACTCTAGTGCCATCCATGGGCAGAAATGCCCAGAAGAATCTGGTTCATCTTTGCAGTTTGTTTTGAAAACCACTGCACACTTACCACCAACAGACAAGCACTGGGGAATGGTTCCCTCAGATTCTCCTTTAGTTGCTGTGTCCATACAGCAACAACCATCCCACCCACACAGTGATATGATGAAAGCCACTGAATGCTGTGATTCAGTTCTGGAAGCTGCTGAAGAGGTGTCTGAACTTGAAGCAGCAGTTTCTGGTGGTTCAAGCAACACCAGCACAAGTCCACACAGCACAAGTGACCTTGGGGTTCAGCAGTGTTTCTTACCAGAGAATATTCCTCAGGAGCCAGGGAAGGTAATGTTCCATTTGATGTTCTCTGCGATGACCTGTAGCATGGGAAGGGTGGGTGGGTGAGTGAGTGACCTGTAGCATGGGGGGTGTTGTTTAAATGTGTGGATTGGGGTATGGCTTAGAGAAGTATCTTGTAGGTGTGGTTTTGAGAAGTGACTTAGAGAAGTATCTTTGAGGTGTGGTTATGAGAAGTGGCTTAAATATTTAGCTTACATAATTGGTTTGAAAGTGTGGCTTAAAGAAGGCTAGGGGGTGTGGCCTGGTGGCTGTCTTTGATATTGTGGCTCGGTAGTTAGTTTTCCTGATGTAGCTTGTAGATGTGGCTATGTGATGTGTCCTCAGCCTCTAACTTGAATAATGCCTTGATCAAATCTGTTAAGGACAATTGTTTAGAGAAGCTCAATAATGTCACAGGTAAGGACAAGAAATGCCAGGTCCAACATGTATGCTGGGTTTTTTACAAATAATCTGCAGTCAAAATTCATTTAACATATACCATAATGGCCACTGCCTTGACTTGTGTGGAATGTGGGAAGCTATTAACTAAACAGTCAGTTATGTGGGAAGCTATTGACTAAACAGTCAGTTGTGTGGGATGTGGGAAGCTATTAACTAAACAGTCAGTTATGTGGGAAGCTACTGACTAAACAGTCAGTTGTGTGGAATGTGGGAAGCTATTAACTAAACAGTCAGTTATGTGGGAAGCTATTGACTAAACAGTCAGTTGTGTGGGAAGCTATTAACTAAACAGTCAGTTATGTGGGAAGCTATTAACTAAACAGTCAGTTATGTGGAATGTGGGAAGCTATTAACTAAACAGTCAGTTATGTGGGAAGCTACTGACTAAACAGTCAGTTATGTGGGAAGCTATTAACTAAACAGTCAGATCTGTCAGTTGTGTGGGATGTGGGAACTGACTGGATTACTTTGGATTTACAGTGCAATAAATATTGGACAAATATAGTGGTTAGGATAGTAGTTGTGTGTAATGGCAATGTAACCTTTAGTCAGTTGAAATAATGCCATAATATTTGTTGTTGCAGGTGAAAAAGATGCAGGATGATATCAACAAAACTGCCCAAGTTTCACAAGATGAAGAGGCTGATGACAACACGATGGGTGGCTTGTGCCAGGAGACCCCAGCAACATTGTTTGGTAAATAAACATATTTGTTTATAATGAGAGAAAGAACAGTGATGGTAGCCATAGTTCCTGGAAGATAAGTTAGGGGTCCATCTACATGAAGGTGGAGTGGACACAGGATAAGTCAAAGGTCCATCCACGTGAAGGTAGAGTGAACACAGGATAAGTCAAAGGTCCATCCACATGAAGGTGGAGTGGACACAGGATAAGTCAAAGGTCCATCAATGTGAAGGTGGAGTGGACACAGGATAAGTCAAAGGTCCATCAACATGAAGGTGGAGTGGACACAGGATAAATCAATGGTCCATCAACATGAAGGTGGACACCAGGCCTTGTAGTGAGAGAACAGTCCAATAGATTCTCAGAAACAACGCAAGAGAAGATAGGCTAAACAGATGAGCAAAGGTAATGATGGGTCAAACTGTATAATGAAATGCCGCAACCAAAAGTCAGTGACAACACTATTGGCCTTTGCAGAAAAATTGAGAGCCTAATTCTGAACAGGGCATACTGGGATCAGTCGCATTAGTCAGCGACATGCTCCTATGCACAGATATTGATCTTACCCCGACGAAACCATCACCCAGCTTCTCTTCTAGTGTTCTCTACTTTCATGTGTCCAGGAAATACTATTACAGTTGTTTCCATGTTATTAACTCACTCTGTGGCAGCCTGGAAATACCTACACAAGACATGCACCTGGGTCAGAGTGGCATTGGACTGTCAAATAATCATGTCAACCTAGAGTGGACATCTCTGAAGCTTTGGTTTAGAGATGTACAGGATGTAAAATATACATGTCAGCCAAGAGTTGACATTTCTGAAGCTTTGGATTAGAGATTTACAGGATGTAAAATATACATGTCTGCAAAAAGTGGACATTTCTGAAGCTTTGGATTAGAGATGTACAGGATGTAAAATATACATGTCAGCCAAGAGTGGACATTTCTGAAGCTTTGGTTTAGAAAACTACAGGATGTAAAATATACATGTCAGCCAAGAGTGGACATGTGAAGATTGATGTGGGTTGGCAGGTCCACCCAGCCACAGGCTCTCACCCACATTGACATGGGTTGGCATGTCCACCCAGCCGTGGATTGGCAGGTCCACCCAGCCACAGGCTCTCACCCACATTGACATGGGTTGGCAGGTCCACCCAGCCATGGGTTGGCAGGTCCACCCAGCTGTGGGTTGGCAGGTCCACCCAGCCACAGGCTCTCACCCACATTGACATGGGTTGGCATGTCCACCCAGCCGTGGGTTGGCAGGTCCACCCAGCCTAAATGGATTCCAGGAAATGCCTAGGGAAGTAAAGGCAGCCAGCATGACACAGACCACATCAGCCACCCAATGCAGGTTGGTCTGTGCAAATATGGGTATAGCACCATGTGCCCAGTGCTCTGTAAGATGTTTACAAGGGACCTTGACCTTCTTGTTATTGTGTTTGTGTCCAACAGATGTCGGCAGCCAGAGCCAGCTACTGGGCCAGGTTTCTCCACATCCTCATGTCACAGCTTTAAGCCATTCCCACAGCTGCATGGAATTGTGCACACAGGATGACAACCTGGCCCTGGGGTCGCTGTATGAGCGGGAGAACATTCCTCTGACTCCGGGCATTGTGTGGAGGGAAAAACAAGAAATTGAGAGGAGACAGCGGTATGTGTTTTCAAACATCTGTCTGTCTGTTCTGGCTCTATAATATTCCCTCAGGGCATTGGGTGGGAGTTTGAAGACAATTCTTCTTCTTTACTTCTTTTGTCCTTCACAATGCCCTATGCCTGTGTCTCAGGCTTGTTTGATGATTGGTTTCCAAATTAGGACTTGCTCGGTCGCTTGATATGCTGAGATGTGGGTTTTTAAGGTGATGGTGATTCCATCGATTCATCTTTTTTGTGTTCTTCCTCTGCCTCTTGATGTTCCATTTTCATGCTGTATGCTCTTGCTGCTGCCCTTTATTCCCGATTTGGCATAGGCACATAACTAAGTGATTTCAAGCCATCCTATCTGTTGCTGTGTCCTGCAGCTCCCTCCATGTCCCCCCCATGCCACTCACTCTGTCTCTAAACTTTTGTATTTCTTCTACCACCTGTTCTTTCTTTTAGAGTCCATACACTGTTAGAACATGCAGGTGACAAGTCTGGAGATGGTCCCGGGTGAGGGGTCTTTGGTTTTCCTCAATCAGTCATGCCAGTGCTTGTTTGCTGGTAGGTACTAGGTGCTAGCTGAATGGGTTTCATTCTCTCAAGGTGTTCAGAAAAGAAATTACTGGATGAGATCAAAGTCAGAGAGTTAAGTTACATGTGGGTAGACAACATCAAGAGATGGACTGGAAGACAATGTTACATGTGGGTAGACAACGTCAAGAGATGGAGTGGAAGACAATGTTACATGTGGGCAGACAACATCAAGACATGGACAAGAAGACAATGTTACATGTGGGCAGACAACATCAAGACATGGACTAGAAGACAATGTTACATGTGGGCAGACAACATCAAGACATGGACTAGAAGACAATGTTACATGTGGGCAGACAACATCAAGAGATGAACTGGAAGACAATGTTACATGTGGGTAGACAACATCAAGAGATGAACTAGAAGACAATGTTACATGTGGGCAGACAACATCAAGACATGGGCTAGAAGACAATGTTACATGTGGGCAGACAACATCAAGACATGGACTAGTATACAAAGTTACATGTGGGTAGACAGCATTAAGAGATGGACTAGAAGACAATGTTATGTGTGGGTAGACAACATCAAGAGATGGACTGGAAGACAATGTTACATATGGGCAGACAACATCAAGAGATGGACTAGAAGACAATGTTACATGTGGGCAGACAACATCAAGAGATGGACTGGAAGACAATGTTACATGTGGGCAGACAACATCAAGAGATGGACTAGAAGACAATTTTACATGTGGGTAGACAAGGAGAAGATACATTTGGTTTTGATGCACTTGGTGATTGAGGCAGACATTTGGTTTTGATGCACTTGGTGATCGAGGCAGACATTTAGTTTTGATGCATTGGTTGATCAACGCAGACATTTGGTTTTAAAGTCCTGTTTGACCAAGGCAAACATTTGGTTTTGATGCACTAGTTGTTTGCGGCAGACATTTAGTTTTGAATTATGACTGAATTGTACTCAAACAAGTGACAGTTACAGACTCAGACTAAGGATGCCTGAAACAGCTGCCAAGGACTGACATCTTCATTAGAATAAGAATGCTGTCCTGAGTAGACAGCAGCCTCGGCATCAACACACAGCGACATGTAGAACACCATATTGGCGATAATTGGCCAATGTGAGGAGATTATGTGACATGCCATCTCCAGTACTTGACATATTTATTGCTGTCATTCTCAGCGGTGAAGGTGACCAAGAGCTCTTGGACTCCTCCCAACCTCTGATGCGTACATCCAGTCTCAAACATCAGCGAGGCTTCCCACACTCAAAGTACACATACAACCGCAGGTCTAGCGGACCCATCTTGTCACTGCAGGAGGGGCAGAAGGACGGGCATGATCAGTCAATTTGGTTTGGAGAAACTCAGCAAACGGACGTGAAGAAACTTGAAGCATCCCAGTCTGGCCAAATGAGAGATACGGTTATCCCAGATACTAGTGGTAGGTTTGTGCTTGATTGTGTTGTTTGTTGCACTTTTTCTGTTGCTTGAACTTCCTACCCCATTCATACACTTGCTGGACTGACAGGCATTACCATACTGGACCGTCATTCGCTTATGAATTTCTATAGGTTTCACCCCTTCACTAATCAAACAATGGATAATAGAAAGCAACCAGTGTTTAACACTCTTGACATCCTTAACAACAATATTGACAGATTACAAGACAATGGCATGGTTATTGTAATTGTTATCACACTTGTAAGGTTTTCATCTGAAGCCCCTAGTAGAAGATCATTGCAAACACAATGAGGTTAGAAGCTGTGTCGTATGTTAACATTGTTCACCTGTGTTAGTTCAGCTCTGTCTGTTTGCCTTTGTCTTGCTCAGTCCACTCTTCTCCACAGTATGCATCTTGAATAAATGTTGCAGATACTTGCTGTAGTGTAGATAGTTGCTGTAGTGTAGATAGTTGCTGTAGTGTAGATACTTGCTTTAGTGTAGATAGTTGCTGTAGTGTAGATAGTTGCTGTAGTGTAGATACTTGCTTTAGTGTAGATAGTTGCTCTAGTGGAGATATTTGCTGTAGTGTAGATACTTGCTGTAGTGTAGATAGTTGCTGTAGTGTAGATAGTTGCTGTAGTGTAGATACTTGCTGTAGTGTAGATACTTGCTGTAGTGTAGATAGTTGCTGTAGTGTAGATACTTGCTTTAGTGTAGATAGTTGCTGTAGTGTAGATATTTGCTGTAGTGTAGATAGTTGCTGTAGTGTAGATACTTGCTGTAGTGTAGATACTTGCTGTAGTGTAGATACTTGCTGTAGTGTAGATAGTTGCTGTAGTGTAGATAGTTGCTGTAGTGTAGATAGTTGCTGTAGTGTAGATAGTTGCTGTAGTGTAGATACTTGCTTTAGTGTAGATAGTTGCTCTAGTGTAGATACTTGCTGTAGTGTAGATAGTTGCTGTAGTGTAGATACTTGCTGTAGTGTAGATAGTTGCTGTAGTGTAGATAGTTGCTGTAGTGTAGATATTTGCTGTAGTGTAGATAGTTGCTGTAGTGTAGATACTTGCTGTAGTGTAGATACTTGCTGTAGTGTAGATATTTGCTGTAGTGTAGATAGTTGCTGTAGTGTAGATACTTGCTGTAGTGTAGATACTTGCTGTAGTGTAGATAGTTGCTCTAGTGTAGATACTTGCTGTAGTGTAGATAGTTGCTGTTGTGTAGATAGTTGCTGTAGTGTAGATACTTGCTGTAGTGTAGATAGTTGCTGTAGTGTAGATACTTGCTTTAGTGTAGATACTTGCTGTAGTGTAGATACTTGCTGTAGTGTAGATACTTGCTGTAGTGTAGATACTTGCTGTAGTGTAGATAGTTGCTGTAGTGTAGATACTTGCTGTAGTGTAGATACTTGCTGTAGTGTAGATACTTGCTTTAGTGTAGATAGTTGCTCTAGTGTAGATACTTGCTGTAGTGTAGGTAGTTGCTGTTGTGTAGGTAGTTGCTGTTGTGTAGGTAGTTGCTGTTGTGTAGGTAGTTGCTGTAGTGTAGATAGTTGCTTTAGTGTAGAGTAGATAGTTGCTTTAGTGTAGATAGTTGCTGTAGTGTAGATACTTGCTGTAGTGTTGATAGTTGCTGTTGTGTAGGTAGTTGCTGTAGTGTAGATAGTTGCTGTTGTGTAGATAGTTGCTGTAGTGTAGAAAGTTGCTGTAGTGTAGATACTTGCTGTAGTGTAGACAGTTGCTGTAGTGTAGATACTTGCTGTTGTGTAGATAATTATTAGTTAGGGTATCTTCATTGCACTCCGGACAAGTCCATAGGTGCTCAGATCCTCCCCCCAGCATATGCATCAGCGTTCGGTGGCTGATAGTGCCAGTTCTGTGTTGGTTGATGAGGCACCTCGTTTTCCCGATGTACCTCTCGCGTCTGGCCGTGCCAAATTCTTACTCCTAAGTCTTTAATCCTGGACAGCGATGTGGATTCACTGACGTCAAAGTCCTCTGTTCCCGACATATCTTTAAGGACGTTAATAACATCGGTATGATCCATGGGCTGGCCATCTACAGGGGGTGCAGAGCCAGCCAGTTTATCAGCTCGTTCATTTCAATCGACTCCCGCTTATCCCGGGACGAAGATGAAGGTGACTTTATGGACAACAGACTTCTGCAGTGACTCAGTCCACTCTACGTACAGATCCAGCTTCGACCTTCCGAATCATGTTCATTGAATCACTTAGTACACACACGTTGGTATAATGCTGTGATTCCAGCCATATGAAAGCCTGAGTAATTGCCATCACCTCCATCGTCATGCTGCTCGTGGTCATACAGTGGGCACCACTGGATTCTTGAACGGTTCGGCCCGCTGAACGGGCTGTAAATGCCCACGCACTTCTCTGCTGCTTTACAACAGATCCATCTGTATAGATGAGCACATCGGGGCTATCTGAGTGTTCATAGATGGGCGCGTTGACCTCTGCATTGACAGCGGCAGGGTTCTGCTCTCTGCACCGTCTGTCGAGTGTGATAATGCAGGAGAAAGTGCACTTAAAAGCTGGAGGCACCTGCACCCATTTCTTGCCGGGGTTAATACTGGTAAGACTGCAACCTGTCTGACGACATCTTCCGCCCAACCTATCCATGATTTGCCCCTCTTTAGCCTGTTGCCCTTTTCTCTGAATATAGCGTCATGCAGAGGATGCTGCTCATCTGCACTTATTTTTAAGTATGCACGAGCTCTCCAGATCTTGATCCTGTGGTTCATTGTCGGAAAGTAAGGAGGTAACTCATTGCTACACAGCTGGTGTTTCTCGTGCAGCCCAAAATGACACGCATGGCTTCGTTTTGTACCTTTTCAAGTCTTCCAATCTGTGTAGGGCTGACAGTGAGGATGGCCAGGGCATACTCGATGTGTGAAAGCACCAGTCCTTGGAATAGAAGTATTAGCAGTCTTTGCTCAATATTGGCAGTCGCCATGACTCTCATTGCTGACAAGCCTTTTCGAGCTTTCGTTATGACATAATCGACATGATCTCTATAAGACAGGCTACGATCAAGCATCACGCCAAGATATCTCATTGACTGGGTTCTACTCAAAATGCTCCCATCCATTCTTACTGCCGGCAGGTCTGTGTTCACAATATGGTTGTTTAGGGAGAACCATGTAACCGATGCCTTTGCAGGGTTGACAAGGGCACTGGCATCAGCACACCTTGAGGAAATTTGATCTAGTTCGCCCTGCATATCTTCTTCTTCTTCGTTCATCCGGAGTTTTTTTTCGGATGTGACTGCGTTGTGCCTGTTTACAGCAGAGCTGCGTTCTTGCGCCGTTAGGCCGACACATCCGACTTCTGCGGGCATTTGTTGACCGGGTTAACCTTCCCGGGGGTTTCTTAGGACGTTTTTTCTCATTGACTGGGTTCTACTCATTATTAGTTAGGGTATCTTCATTGCACTCCGGACAAGTCCATAGGTGCTCAGATCCTCCCCCCAGCATATGCATCAGCGTTCGGTGGCTGATAGTGCCAGTTCTGTGTTGGTTGATGAGGCACCTCGTTTTCCCGATGTACCTCTCGCGTCTGGCCGTGCCAAATTCTTACTCCTAAGTCTTTAATCCTGGACAGCGATGTGGATTCACTGACGTCAAAGTCCTCTGTTCCCGACATATCTTTAAGGACGTTAATAACATCGGTATGATCCATGGGCTGGCCATCTACAGGGGGTGCAGAGCCAGCCAGTTTATCAGCTCGTTCATTTCAATCGACTCCCGCTTATCCCGGGACGAAGATGAAGGTGACTTTATGGACAACAGACTTCTGCAGTGACTCAGTCCACTCTACGTACAGATCCAGCTTCGACCTTCCGAATCATGTTCATTGAATCACTTAGTACACACACGTTGGTATAATGCTGTGATTCCAGCCATATGAAAGCCTGAGTAATTGCCATCACCTCCATCGTCATGCTGCTCGTGGTCATACAGTGGGCACCACTGGATTCTTGAACGGTTCGGCCCGCTGAACGGGCTGTAATGCCCACGCACTTCTCTGCTGCTTTACAACAGATCCATCTGTATAGATGAGCACATCGGGGCTATCTGAGTGTTCATAGATGGGCGCGTTGACCTCTGCATTGACAGCGGCAGGGTTCTGCTCTCTGCACCGTCTGTCGAGTGTGATAATGCAGGAGAAAGTGCACTTAAAAGCTGGAGGCACCTGCACCCATTTCTTGCCGGGGTTAATACTGGTAAGACTGCAACCTGTCTGACGACATCTTCCGCCCAACCTATCCATGATTTGCCCCTCTTTAGCCTGTTGCCCTTTTCTCTGAATATAGCGTCATGCAGAGGATGCTGCTCATCTGCACTTATTTTTAAGTATGCACGAGCTCTCCAGATCTTGATCCTGTGGTTCATTGTCGGAAAGTAAGGAGGTAACTCATTGCTACACAGCTGGTGTTTCTCGTGCAGCCCAAAATGACACGCATGGCTTCGTTTTGTACCTTTTCAAGTCTTCCAATCTGTGTAGGGCTGACAGTGAGGATGGCCAGGGCATACTCGATGTGTGAAAGCACCAGTCCTTGGAATAGAAGTATTAGCAGTCTTTGCTCAATATTGGCAGTCGCCATGACTCTCATTGCTGACAAGCCTTTTCGAGCTTTCGTTATGACATAATCGACATGATCTCTATAAGACAGGCTACGATCAAGCATCACGCCAAGATATCTCATTGACTGGGTTCTACTCAAAATGCTCCCATCCATTCTTACTGCCGGCAGGTCTGTGTTCACAATATGGTTGTTACCGACAAGGAGCTAGAGAAACTAGCAGACATGTACAACAACAGTATAGGGAGTGCTAGCATCAAGGAGGAATGGTTACACAGCTATCTGATTCCCTTGCCGAAGCCTGACAAAGACCACACAAAAATTCAGGGATATCGAATTATAACCATGCAGAATACAATAGGCAAGCTGCTGGAGAAGGTAATTGCCAGGAAAATATCAAGCCAACTAGAGAGGCAAGGTGTTTTCCCACCTACCCTGGTGGGTACCGTCAAAAAGAGAAACCTGGACCAATGCAGCAGTCTTTGCCCATGATGTCTATGAAGGTTTCCACTCAGGCACTGAAACCGTTGCTGCAGCGATTGATCTTGAGGACGCATACAACAGAGTACCACTGGATTTTTTAATGTTTCAGCTTCTTGAACTAAACGTAAGTCCATTCCTCCTTAGTTGGATCGCTGCAGCTCTCTTCCAACGGAAAGTAGTTTTTAGATGTGGCAGTTGGACTTCGGAACCAACAACAATATATCCTGGCCTACCACAGGGATCACCATTATCTTCCGGTTTCAAGATGGCGACGGACGGTCGTGTTGTTTTGTGCTCGTTAACTTTTTCGCGTAAGGGATGGATTTATTCATTTCTTGCGTGTAATTGGTGTGCCAGGATGTAAAACCAGGAGTTTCTACTCAAGATCTGCGCGGGTGCTACGGAGTTCGTGCATCGAGCGAAGCCATCCTTGAGTGAATTTTCAGCAGCGTGTGTGGTTCTCAATCAAAGTCTGTGTTTACGTTTTTTCAACATGGCGGAACAACGTGTGTTTTCCGAAGCGATCAGCAGTCAACATACCGAAGCGGCGTGGTAGCCGCGCAGGGAAAAAGAAGCCAGGTAAGCGCGGTGGCTTGAGACGTTTTAGACTCAAGTGTCACCGTCTAGGACTCAGGAACATCCGTATTCTATATTGGAACTGTGCCAGTGTAAAACAACGGGGCTCTATTTTAGAAACCCTAGTTTACAGGAACGACATTGTAGCACTCCAGGAGACGAGACTGGGCGATCAGCTACTCCGAATTGCCGGCTTCAAATGTTTCTATAACAGACGACATCTGGGAACGGCGATTCTCGTTCGCGACAGCATGGTGGCGTCAGAGCTAGACATGTCCAGTTGGAACAGTGACGATATACAAATACAGGCGTTGAGAGTTCATTCCAGTATACCATTCGTGTTGGTTAATGTTTATGCCCGCAATGCGAGTGTGGACGCCCAGAAGTGGCAGTGCTTAAGTGGCATATTAGGCCACGAGAGAAATGTTATTTTCTGTGGTGACTTCAACGCTAAAGGCAGATCATGGGGAAACACTTCCTCCAATACACAAGGGGAGGAGCTCGAGACTGCACTGGAAACCATCGACCTGGTTTGTATCAACAGTGGCTGTGTCACCAGGACAGCAAGCCGTCCAGGCGATGAGGACAGTGCTATTGATCTGGCGCTAGTTTCACCTTCACTCACTACAGTGTGTAGATGGGGTGTCCTAGGACACCATGGCAGCGACCACCACCCATGCAGCATATTGGTGGAGAAAGGCAGAACCAGGCAGCACAAGCTAAAGGTAAAGACGTTCCAGTATGACAGTACAGGGCAAGATGTGGTGAGTAAAATAAGACGTGACAAGCGCAGAACGTTTCAGGGCAGGAAGAAAAGGAAAAAAAGCTGGGAGCAGCCACCGTGGTGGAGTTTCGAGGTGGAGAAGGCTTGGGTGGATAAGCGTAGTGCTGTAAGGAGATGGCAAAATGCCAAGAAGAACAGAGCTGGTCATCCTAGTCCCTGCTTGCACTTAGAAAGAGAGATGCACACAAAAGTAAGCTATTTCAAAAAACTGGTCACGGTGGTTAAAAGCGAAAAATGGGCAGAGGTGTGTCAAAGAGTAAGCACAGACAAGTCACTGAAATTGTTCTGGCGACTACATAAAAGCATGAGTGGTGTAGTCAAGAATAAGAGCATTTCTGACTTCCAAGGTGCTGACCTCATCTGGCAGAGGACTGACGAGGACAAGGGCAAAGCCCTCTTTGAACGCTACCTTGAGCAGAGCAACCAGACAGACATGGGAGGCCGGAATCTGGCCAAGGAGGTCACCTCAGACAGATGCAAGGCCCAGAACACTTCGGATGAAGACACAGTGACAGTGAAAGAAATCAAGGCTGTGCTTCGACGATCAAAAAACAGTGCTCCAGGTCCTGATGGCATAAGATACGACGACATAAATAGGTGTACCGACAATGAGCTAGAGAAACTAGCAGACATGTACAACAACAGTATAGGGAGTGCTAGCATCAAGGAGGAATGGTTACACAGCTATCTGATTCCCTTGCCGAAGCCTGACAAAGACCACAAGAAAATTCAGGGATATCGAATTATAACCATGCAGAATACAATAGGCAAGCTGCTGGAGAAGGTAATTGCCAGGAAAATATCAAGCCAACTAGAGAGGCAAGGTGTTTTCCCACCTACCCTGGGTGGGTACCGTCCAAAAAGAGAAACCTGGACCAATGCAGCAGTCTTTGCCCACGATGTCTATGAAGGTTTCCACTCAGGCACTGAAACCGTTGCTGCAGCGATTGATCTTGAGGACGCATACAACAGAGTACCACTGGATTTTTTAATGTTTCAGCTTCTTGAACTAAACGTAAGTCCATTCCTCCTTAGTTGGATCGCTGCAGCTCTCTTCCAACGGAAAGTAGTTTTTAGATGTGGCAGTTGGACTTCGGAACCAACAACAATATATCCTGGCCTACCACAGGGATCACCATTATCTCCGGTACTGTTCAACGCCTACACAGTGAGAATCACCAGTGAGCAGATCACTGGACCTGGCAGGACATTGTCATATGCCGATGATGTTTTAGTGTATCGTCAGGGTAAGGATAGAGAGGAGGTTGCTGTGGAACTACAAACCGAACTCAATCGCATAAGTACTTGGTGTGATGAAGCTGGGGCAATGGTCAACCCAACAAAGGCAACAGTGACTTGGTTCTCGTTGAATAATCATATTGTCAACAATCCAACACCAACTGTAATGCTGTGTTCAGAGACGGTGGAAAGAACGCAGGCAATGAATTACCTGGGGATACGGTTTGATCGAAGCCTTGCTTATAATGTGCACATAGACCAGGTGATAACAAAGGCCAAGCGGGGTTTGGCAGCGATGCGGGTGATGGCGGCAGCAAACTGTGAGCAGCGCCATCTATGTCTTCTGTACGAGGGGCTGGTCATGTCTGTTTTGGAGTATGCAATGGCAATCCTGACTGTCAGCCATAAGCAGATAGAAAGGATGGAAAGGATACAGAATGAAGCTATGCGCATTATTCTTGGATGTACAAGAGATACAGCATGCAGGGCGATGCGCTACCTTCTTGATTTTCCAACCATTGAAGAGAGAATGCAAGTTTGCAGGGCACGTGCCTACCTCAGAATTAACGCAAACACACAGCATCCACTGCATAGTGAAATTAGGAAGGTGAAGGGCAGCAGGTTAAAAAGAGGACGGTCGTGGATGGGTCAAGCCGAGGACATTCTTCAACAGGTGTGTTCACTTGAGGACTTAGAACCTGGCGAGGAGTGGGTGCAAGTGCCAACAGACTTCTGCACATCCTTTTCAGTTTGCATCCAACTAGATAGAAAATGCAGACAAGAAAATCCGGCTGCTGTTGAGGCTGAAGTACAAGCGTTGATTTTCGAGAATTCGCTAGACAGTGACGCGGTCATCTACACAGATGGGTCGGTCGTCCGACATGTGAGAAGCTCATGGGCCTTTACAGCTCGGGCCGGAGGGAGAATTGTGAAGGAGGACTCTGGTGCTTTCACTGAAACCACAAGTAGCCTGACCATGGAAGTCATGGCAGTAAGTAAAGCAATAACATGGCTCGAGACACAGACATTCACTAGGGCTTGTTTCCTTAGCGACTCAATGAACATGATCAAGAGGATAGAGGAGGGGTCGATCCGAAGAGAATGGTTGCTGCCTCTGAAGCGGTCTCGGCTGGCAAAGATTAGTTTCATCTTCGTGCCAGGGCATGCGGGAGTACAAGGAAATGAGCGGGCTGACAAGCTCGCAGGTGAGGCTACTGTTGAGGGCGGACGCGCCATGGACCAGGCTGACATTCTGAATGCTCTACGAGAAGTGAGACTTTTGCAAGAACCAAGTGATGACTGTGAATCTACAACAATGGCCAGACTGCGAGAGCAGCAAATTAAAAGAGGGGTGGCCAAACAAGAACACTACGCAGGAAGCCAAAGAAGATTGATAAACCAACACAGAACTGGCGTCGTTAGCCGCTACACGCTGCGGGATTTGCTGAGGAGGGGATCCGAGCACTTATGGACTGAATGGTCCGATGTGCAACGAGGATGATCTGTCGACTAACTAACTAACTAATACATAAGTTCAACTGATAAGGGGACAAAATGCATAGTGTTTGCAATAAACTTTGCTATTCTGTTGCTCTCTTAACACTTGATCTAGCCTTCTCATCTTAAGATATATTCTCATTTGTGACCTTTCTATGTTTTTGTTTAAATTGTCACCTAGCACCAACACAGCACTTCAAGATGTCCAAAGGTGCTAAGTCTCCCTCAGAAAACATAGAAGAGATTGATACTTATACCAGGTGTTCGCATAAGTACTTGGTGTGATGAAGCTGGGGCAATGGTCAACCCAACAAAGGCAACAGTGACTTGGTTCTCGTTGAATAATCATATTGTCAACAATCCAACACCAACTGTAATGCTGTGTTCAGAGACGGTGGAAAGAACGCAGGCAATGAATTACCTGGGAATACGGTTTGATCGAAGCCTTGCTTATAATGTGCACATAGACCAGGTGATAACAAAGGCCAAGCGGGGTTTGGCAGCGATGCGGGTGATGGCGGCAGCAAACTGTGAGCAGCGCCATCTATGTCTTCTGTACGAGGGGCTGGTCATGTCTGTTTTGGAGTATGCAATGGCAATCCTGACTCTCAGCCATAAGCAGATAGAAAGGATGGAAAGGATACAGAATGAAGCAATGCGCATTATTCTTGGATGTACAAGAGATACAGCATGCAGGGCGATGCGCTACCTTCTTGATTTTCCAACCATTGAAGAGAGAATACAAGTTTGCAGGGCACGCGCCTACCTCAAAATTAATGCAAACACACAACATCCACTGCATAGTGAAATTAGGAAGGTGAAGGGCAGCAGGTTAAAAAGAGGACGGTCGTGGATGGGTCAAGCCGAAGACATTCTTCAACAGGTGTGTTCACTTGAGGACTTAGAACCTGGCGAGGAGTGGGTGCAAGTGCCAACAGACTTCTGCACATCCTTTTCAGTTTGCATCCAACTAGATAGAAAATGCAGACAAGAAAATTCGGCTGCTGTTGAGGCTGAAGTACAAGCGTTGATTTTCGAGAATTCTCTAGACGGTGACGCGGTCATCTACACAGATGGGTCGGTCGTCCGACATGTGAGAAGCTCATGGGCCTTTACAGCTCGGGCCGGAGGGAGAATTGTGAAGGAGGACTCTGGTGCTTTCACTGAAACCACAAGTAGCCTGACCATGGAAGTCATGGCAGTAAGTAAAGCAATAACATGGCTCGAGACACAGACATTCACTAGGGCTTGTTTCCTTAGCGACTCAATGAACATGATCAAGAGGATAGAGGAGGGGTCGATCCGAAGAGAGTGGTTGCTGCCTCTGAAGCGGTCTCGGCTGGCAAAGATTAGTTTCATCTTCGTGCCAGGTCATGCGGGAGTACAAGGAAATGAGCGGGCTGACAAGCTCGCAGGTGAGGCTACTGTGGAGGGCGGACGCGCCATGGACCAGGCTGACATTCTGAATGCTCTACGAGAAGTGAGACTTTTGCGAGAACCAAGTGATGACTGTGAATCTACAACAATGGCCAGACTGCGGGAGCAGCAAATTAAAAGAGGGGTGGCCAAACAAGAACACTACGCAGGAAGCCAAAGAAGATTGATAAACCAACACAGAACTGGCATCGTTAGCCGCTACACGCTGCGGGATTTGCTGAGGAGGGGATCCGAGCACTTATGGACTGAATGGTTCGATGTGCAACGAGGATGATCTGTCGACTAACTAACTAACTAACTTAGGACGTTTGACTCTCACTGTTGTGGTGTTATCCCCCATCCCAGCTGGTCCATATAGAACAGCCAAAGATCCTGGTCAGCCCTCAAGGGAAGGCAGGGGCAGACCATGGGCATTCCCCGCCATCCAAGGAGGCTTCCATACTTGCAGAGCTGATACATAGCGCTCTGGTACTGGGCTCACCCAAGGAATCGTCACGTCCTGCACATGGCTGCTTAGCCTCACTTCCGTATATTGGGCCTTCCGTTCACCATAGGCTGTTCTTCCGGAAACCAGAAGTATGCAGTCTGCAGATGACATCCACACAGTGAGCTTTCGATTCGGACTTTCCACGTAATGGATTTGCTATCCAAGCAATATTCCATTTCATGCCACTAGGACACTTTTCCACCTTTTATGAAGCCCACACAATGGGCTTTTGATTCGGACTTTCCACGTAATGGATTTGCTATCCAAGCAATATTCCATTTCGTGCCACTAGGACACTTTTCCACCTTTTATGAAGCCCACACAGCGAGCTTTCGATTTGGACTTTCCACATAATGGATTTGCTATCCAAGCAATATTCCATTTCATGCCTCTGGGTCTTCATGCACCTTTAAATGTCAACCTGTATGTAGTTAAAGTAAGCTGCGGTCAACTTGAGCTTGTTGATATCTCCATAGAGCTTGTCCTCAAATGAAGCAGGTGTGGGCCAAAATATCTTTCTCTGTTCTGCATACGTTGGGCAATCCTGCAGCAAATGTTTTGCTGTCATTTTTCCAGTTCTACAATTACATTCATCAGTATCTCCTATCTTTAGTTTATTGAACAAGTGGTATTTCAGCCTGTTATGTCCTGTGCGGAGTCTGAAGATTGCTACTTGTTCTCTTCGGTCGAGTTTGTAATATGCATCATCCTTCTGATGGCCTGGATGCTCAGATTCCCATTTGGTTCTATAAGTGCTTTTTATCAACCTCTTTGCCTCATTATAGGTTATGTCTATGTCAGGCTGTGGTAGTCGTCCGCCCTCTTTTGCCAGTCTGTCAGCCTCTTCGTTTCCAGGTATACTGCAATGTGATGGGATCCACTGTATTACAACTTTTTTGGATTTCTGGCATAGACCATGGAGTGCTGCTCTTAGGTCAGTTAGTTCTGTGCTGTTATTGCTCTTGAGTATTGAGACAGCTGACTTTGCATCTGTGAAGATAGCTATTTGCTTCTCTTTATTTTCCTCCATCAGGAGCATTTCTGCTGCAGTTTTCAATGCCTCTACCTCCGCTTTGAAGTTACTTGAAAATTTTCCAGTTGCCATTGAATGTGTTTTTTTCACTCCATTTTTTAAATTTAGGAGAATTCCTCCTCCTCCATTCTCTATTGAATTTTTGGCTGATCCATCTGTATATGCATGGGTCCAATTCCTGCTTGGGTAATGTTCTTTTATGTAGTTTAGGGTTATTTCTCTTCTTTCGGTTTCATGCTGAGTGTTCTTTTTCTCAATACCAGGAATGTTTTCTATCATCTCAGGCAGTTGCTGCTGTCTCCAAGCTGGGAAGTTGTGTGCATTGTGTATGGGCTTGACTGTTGATATGTTAAGTATAGGATCTGCCCTAATCCTTCGTTTTGCAGTTTCTACAAAGTTGCTACGCTTCAGTCTTCCCTTTCCAAAACCATTAAATCTGTTGTACATAGGGTGGTCTGTCAATCTTCTAAATTTTTCTGCTTGTTGCTGGGCTCTGCTATCTCTTCTATCCTGCATTGGTTGTAAACAAGTGATCTTTTCTAGTTCATTAATAGGCGTTGTCTTCAGGCTTCCAGTTATGATTCGCATTCCTTGGTTTTGGACTCTACTTATTTTGTTAAAGTTTGACTTAGCTGCTGTTGCCCAAGCTGCAATGCCATATTCCAGTACTGGCCTCACCCGTCCAGTATATAACTTCTTGAGAACTTTCTCATCTGCTCCCCACGTTGTACCAGCAAGCTTTTTCATGATTGCCATTCTCTGCCTTGCTCTTGTTCGATTTTTCTCAACCTGTGTCTTCCATGTCAGGCGACGATCAAAGGTGACTCCTAGATAGTTTGGATTTTCTTCATGGCGCAATATTTTTCCATTCAATACCAGCTTAGGTTGCTGAGTTTTATTTGAGAGGGAGAACACTGTGCATGTTGTTTTCTCCTCACCTATCTTCACTAGCCATGATTTTGACCAGTCCTCTAGCGCTAATAAGGCTTGCTGTATTCTGCTGTTAGCTGTACTAATATATTCTTCAGATGTCCATATGGCTAGGTCATCTGCAAAGGAGGATGTGTGTACTCTGGCTGGAAAATTTTCTGTGATGTCATTTATATATGCTAGGAATAATGTTGGTGAAAGAACTCCTCCTTGGGGGACACCTTGCTCCAGCAGCATCATTTTGCTTGTTTGTCCTTGTACTTTTGTCCTGGCAGTTCTGTTCTCAAGGTAGTGGCTGATCCATTTATACATTTTTCCACAAACATGCATGTTTTGCAGTTTTACTTTCAGTCCTTCCTTCCATACTTTATCAAATGCTTTTTCTAAATCTATCCAGACTGCTAGTGTGTGCTTTTTCTCTTGGAAGGCATCCTCTATTTCCTGAGCTATATAGGTTATTTGATCTTCAGTGGATCTGTATTTTCTGAATCCTGCTTGGTGTGGTGTTAAGAGTTTGTTTTCTTCCAGATGCCATGTTAGCCTGCCATTGATAATGCGTTCCATTAATTTTCCTACACAGCTAAGTAGACTGATAGGTCGATAGCCATTTGGTTCTTCCAGGTCTTTTCCTTTCTTTGGGACTGGTATTAGTATAGCTTCCTTCCATGCCTGTGGGACTATTCCTCTCTTCCAGCTGTTATTTAGGACTGCTAGTAGTTTCTTCTTTGCCTTGGTGCCTAGTCCTATTAGCATTTCATTTGTGATTCCATCCTTTCCTGGTGATTTCTTCTTTTTTAGGGTATTCATTGCCTGTTCCATTTCTTCCATTGTTAGATTTGCCATCATATATTCTGCTGCTGTCTCTGTATTTCTATGATGTATCTGTTTGTCTTTGATTGCTTTCTTCTGTTCGGTTGTAATATCAATGTGGTTTGCATTTGCATAGTGTTCCATTAGTGCATTTGCAGCCTTTTTGCCTGTAAGCAAGGCATTTCCTTGTTTAATTGTTATTTGTTTGTTTCTAGGTCCTTCATTGTTCATGGCTTTCACTAGTTTCCATAGTTTGTTTCCATCCCTGTCAAAATTCAGGTTTTCTGTTTTTTCCCTCCAACAATCTCTTGTTGTTTGATTTACTGTTCTTTTATATTTTGCTGAGATGGCTTTGAGAGAGATGTTTGCTTCAATTGTTTGTTCTCTCTCTGCTGTCTTCCTGGCATCTTCAACTTTGTCCTCCAAACTTTGTAGTTCTTCAGTCCAGTATGGTTTGTAATTTTTCCTCGCTCCTCTTGGAATGGACTCAGTGGCTGCCTGTATTATCGCTCTGTTTAGACTTTCCACCATTTGCTTTATGTTGCCATATCGTGTATTTATGTTTTCACAATATTTGTCTGTTAGTATGGCAAATCTGTCCCAATCTGCTCGTTTGTAATTCCAGCGGGGCAAGGGCTTTTGCTCCTGTGGAACATACTCCATATTCATTACAAGCTTGATTGGTCTGTGGTCACTACCTGCTAATTGGTCCAGCACATGGCGATCGATTTTGTGAAGGATGTCTCCTGTGCAGAAAGCTAAGTCTGGAGTAGAAGTGGTAAGCCATCTTCTGGAGTAGAAGCTCGGTGTGTCATCCGCTTTGTTGAGTAGATGGAGATTTGAGTCTATTTCCCAGTCCTCCAATTCATCTCCTCTTTTGTCAGTATCTGGGTATCCCCATCTTTCTGAACGGCTATTAAAGTCTCCGACAATAATGCAGTTTGTGTCAGTTATTTTCATGTTTGAGAGTGTAAGGTCCTTATCTGCTGGGCTATACAGATTGTAGATTCTTATTTTCACGTCCTTTATCATTATATCAACACCTATAATTTCCGTTTGGTTGTCAGAGATCACAGATACTTCGCTGCAAGGTATTGTATTTCGTGTAAGTATTAGAACTCCTCCTTTGTGTCCTTCGCGGTCGAAACGTGTGGCCTGATATCCTCTGACTGAGAATTTGTGATTGGCGTTGAGGTGTGTCTCTTGAATGCATGCCACATCTATTCTATCTTTATGAAGACGCTGTGTTAGGGAGTCTTTCTTCTTGTAAACTCCTTCGGCATTCCACTGTAGTATGTTGAGTGTCCGGGGTATTTGGTCAATAGCTCTTAACCTACTCCTCTGTGCCTTGACTCCACAGCACAGGGGAAGGTGACCACCAGTAGTCATGGGTGGACCCCCTCGAGGCAGGGGGCCCGGCACTATCACCGCCTGATGGGACTTCACGGGATTAGCACCATATCGATTAATTTTGATTTGTGACATCATGAATTAAGTTACGTTGCACTGCTTTGTCAAGCCTGTGGCTCAGTACATCCGATTTCGACAAGCATTTATTCGGGATGCTTTCCCTAGCCTTTGACTGTCCCCAGTCTACCTACAAGGCAGCAGGTTTGTGTGTCTCTTCGTCTGGTCCCTCTCCCTTGACCTGTCCGACATGGGTGGCCCTACCAGTAGCTGTGCTACCGTCGGCATAGCTCTTGGGGTCATTGGGACGCACAAGCCCCTCTACCTCGTCACGGTGGACAGACAGCAGAGGGGCGCCCTGCATATCATTGGCAACCACCTGTCTATCTCGACCCTGTCGATACACGAGAATGTTGTCAGCAAATGACAGAGTCCTACCCCTCCCGTCCAACTGTTGTTCAGTGATGGGCACCGTATGCACGTTGAATAGTACTGGTAACAGTGGTGAACCCTGCGGCAATCCTGGACATATTGTTATCTGCTCAGAAGACCAACTCCCGCATCTTAGCACCACCTTCCTTTGGAGCAGAACTGCAGCTATCCATCGTACAAGGTGAGGGTGCACTTTCAGTCTGAGGAGGGTTTGCATCAATTGCTCGAAGGATACTCTATTGTATGCGTCCTGTAAGTCTATGGCAGCCGCACATGTCTCTTCTCTGACCTGAAATCCTTCGTAAATATCTTTAGCAAAACCGCCGCATTCAGCCATGACTCTTTGTTACGTCTGTATCCTCCAAGTGTGGGCGGGAAGCAGCTGAGTTGTTTCAAGTCACAAGCAAGTCTGTATACTACAATTTTCTCCAGTAGTTTGCCAGCAGTGTTTTGCATCGTAATGATTCTGTAGCCTCTTATCTTGGAATGGTCTTTGTTCGGTTTTGGCAGCGGCAGCAGGTAGCTGTGTAGCCATTCCTCTTTGATCTGACCCCTCTGGATACTGGTGTTGAATTCTCTGGCCAGTTCTTTCATATCATCATCTGACACCAGTAGGTCATCATATCGTATGCCGTCTGGGCCTGGGGCAGTGTTAGGTGATTTCTTGAGCATCGCACGTATTGTCTCAGCTGTGATTATGCATTCTTCGTCTGTCCTGACCCCCTCACACAACTGAGAGAGTGTCGATGTGGTCCTCTGTCTGGCGGGCTCGTCTTTCTGGTCAGTCTGCTCTCTGTAGCGTGCAAGAAGGGCCTTACCTTTATCCGCATCCGAAATTTTCCATGTGAGGTCTGTGCCTTGAAAGTCTGGAATATCCCTACCCTACGTTGTGCAGCATCGTTCATGCTCTGATGGAGGCGCCAGAATGTCGTAAGAGATCACTCGGAGCACACCTTCCTGCAGAACTCGTCCCATTTCACGGCCTTGGCCTGTTTGGCGCAGGATTTGAATAAAGTCATTGTCCTATGGACCTCTCTTCAGTTCGCCAACTCAACCTGTGGCACATTAGCCTTTCTGGCTTTTTGCCAGTCTTTGACAGCCTGCCTCTTTCTCAGCCATGCTTTCTCGACCTCTCCATTCCACCATGGTGGCTGCAACCATCTTTCTTGTCTCCTGCCGGAGGAAGTTAGTTTTCTTCTTCTGATCTTGCTTATGGCGTCTTGAACAGTGTTGTCATACGGGAAGGCATTTGTCTTGTTTCCTTGACTCCTGGCCTTGATTTTCTCGATCAGGATGATTCAAGGGTAGTGGTCACTGTCGTGGTATCCCAGTGTGCCCCACCGGCATCTTAGTGTGATGGTGGGCGACACCAGGGCCAAGTCAATGACGCTGTCAGAGTCACCTGGTCGAGTGGCTATTCTAGTGACCTTCCCATCATTCAGACAGACTAGGGCAGCAGATGCCAGGGCGTCCTCCAGATCTTCTCCCTGTCTATTGGTGATCTATTCCCCCATTGACTGCCTCTGGCATTGAAGTCCCCACAGTAGATGATATGCTTTTCATCCATATCGAATAAACTCTGCCATTGTCACACTTCAACCTTCCCATTACGTGCTTAAATGTTCACGATTACAAGCTGCACTGATGTCATTATTCTTAATGCCTTCACTTGCAGGGTATCACTATTCTAGGCGGACATATCGATCTCAGACACCAGTATGTTGTCGTGGACCAGAATGGCCTGTCCAAGGTGCCGCCTGTTAAAGAAGCCCTGAAACCCGCACATTTACTGTTCCATTTCTGAGGGTGTGTTTCTTGTAAGACTACAATATTTGGGGGCCGTAAGTAGTTTTTCAGAATGGGGCGGCGTTGACTAAATGATGCCATTCCTACAGTAAATTTGAGCGTGTCCAAGCCCAACTGTCACATTTTAATTGCCTTCTGCATGCGCCTTTTTCTCTTACCATGCTGTGTCCTTTGGTTTTGTCCCTCTTTGGGCGTCATGTTACTTAACTATCGCCACCCGGGACCCATGATACGCCGAAGGGGGTCCGGGTGGTGCACAAAAAAAATTCCCCTTGCCAGTCCCCAACTCCATTTCACCTCGAAAACACACTTTAAACCGTAAAAATTTCGGGGAAAAAAGCACGTTCCATTTTTTTGGGCCAAAAAAATGTTTTCCCCCCCTATGTGTGTTTGATAGTTGCGGGAGTGTAATAGTTTTTTTTTGTGGAGGGTAGTTGCTGTAGTGTAAAATTTTTGCGTTTTTTTAAAAAGTTGCTGTTGTGTAAAAAGTTTCTGTTTTGTATACTTGCTGTAGTGGAGATAGTTGCGGCAGTGCAGATAGTTTCTGTAGTGTAATAAATTGCTGAGTGTTAAAATTTGCTGTTGTGTAGATACTTGCTGTAGTGTAGATACTTCTGTAGTGTAGATAGTTGCTGTAGTGTAGATAAAGCTATGGGGTTTTAAATGTAGATAGTTTTCTGTAGTGTAGTGTAGATAGTTGCTGTAGTGTAGTTTTAGTATATGCTGCAGTGTAGTTAATAGTTGCTATAGCGTAGTGGGACCTAGTGCTATAGTGTGTTAGTTTGGGTTTAGTGTAGTGTAGATAGTTGATATAGTGTAGGGTAGTTGCTGTTGTGTAGGTAGATAGTTTATAAAGGTTTGTGTAGATAGGGTTTCCCTTGGGGGATATAGTTGCTATTTGTGTATATGTTGCTAAAAGTGGGGGATATTGCTATAATGTAGTTTAATGTTTTTTTAGTGAAAATAGTTTGCTGGTTTTTATAGTGGGGAGATAGTTGCTTTTAGTTTTGTGTAGATAGTTTTCTGTAGTGTATTATTTTCTGTATGTATGTAGAGAAATTTTTTTTGTGAAAATAGTTGCTGTTTTTTTGTGTGTTTTTTGATGCCCCTTTTTTTTTTGGAAAATAGTTCCCCGTAAGGGGAAAATATTTTTTCCTATGTGTATGTTTATAGTGCTGTGTTTTAATGGGTTTCTAAAAGGGGGTAAATTTAGATTTGCTTGTGGGGTGTAGTGTTTTCTGTGTGGGATGTGTAAAAGTTGCTGTAGGGGTGGGGTAGTTTTGCTGTATTGTAGTGTAGAAAAGTTTTCTATAGTGTATTAGATAGTTTTTCTGTAGTGTGGTGTAGATAGTTTTCTGTAGTTAGTGTAGATAGTTTTTCTATAAAATATAAATGTAGATAGTTTGCTGTAGTGTAGTGGGAATAGTTGGGTGTATGTATTTTAGATAGTTCTGTAGTTGTGTAGATAGTTTCCATAGTGTAGTTTTAATGTTCTATAGTGTAGGGGTAAAATAGTTGCTGTAGTTTAGTGTAGCTAGTTGCTATTGTATAGATTGCCAAAAGCGTTATAGAGAGAAGTGGTGGAGTAAAGTTGCCCAATTTTGTTTTTTAGTGGAGATAGTTTTCCCAAAATTTTAGTGTAGATAGTTTTCTGTAGTGTAGTGTATATGTTGATTAGTTTTGTAAACTATTTCATTGTTAGATTTTTTTGCCCATAGCGTGATCAGAGGAAAATGGTGGGTAATAGTTGCTATAGTGTGATTTGTTGCCTTTTTAGTTTTTGATGTTTTTTTTTAGTGTAAATGTAGATAGATGCTGTAATTTTAATTTTGGCCCATGGTTAGTGTAGATAGATGCTTTTTTAGTGTGAAAAAGTTTGCTATATTGTAGTGTAGATAGATTCTGTAGTGTAGATAGTTGCTGTAGTTTAGTGTAGGTTGTTGCTATAGTATAAATAGTTGCTGTAGTTTAGTGTAGCTTGTTGCTATAGTGTAGAAAGTTGCTATAGTGTAGTGCAGATAGTTGCTGTAGTGTAGTATAGATGGTTGCTGTAGTGCAGATAGTTACTGTAGTATAGTGTAGCTATTTGCTATAGTGTAGATAGTTGCTGTAGAGTGATACAGAGAAGTGGTGGAGTAATAGTTGCTGTAGTGTAGATAGTTACTGTGGTATAGATAATTACTGTAGCATGGTACAGAGAAGTGGTGCAGTAGTGGTGTGATGTGGCTGGCCAGCCCTGTGTGAACCTCTATCAGGCAGTTTTAAAATTGACTTGTGTGGGTGTATCACATAGTGTTATCACATAGTGTCTTGTGGTATGAACAATGGGTTGTGTACTGTTGTTTAGTTCTGTAGTGTGATGTGGATATGTATGGTTATGCATTGATATGTATGGACATGTGTGGATGTATATGGATATGTGTATTGATTTGTGTATTTTATTTTTCAGTCACCGAAGTGGAACGTAATTTCCATACAGAGGTGACGCCACAGGACATGCCCTCCACGCTCCAGCTGCATCCTCCCTGTGGAATTGTACCTCCACCTTCAGGAGGTAGTCAGACCAGCTTTCAGAGTTCAGAGAGCCATTCTTCAGGAGACGCTGCATTCAGCCAATATCCTTCTCTGAACACGAGTACAGAAAGTCCACCCAGAGCCAGGGGAAACATAGATTCAGACACCTTGGCCTTGATTCGAGAAATTGGGTCAGCTCTGTTGATGAGCCCATCTGCTCAAATGTCAACAGAAGATGCTGATGAAAATCGGCCATGCTCAAACATGGTCAGGTATTTTGTGAGGCAGATTGAGCAACAGACAAAGAAGGCCAGTCCCTCGCGGACATCTGTTGCATGTCGAAGACCTGGTTCGTCTGAGTTGGGTGAATCCAGGAAGGCTACAGTGACAAGGGGTGAAGCCAGTCCTGCAGCACTTTCTCCCATCACCTCCCCAACCAGATCAAGGCAACTGAGAGATCTTTTACCTGCTTCAGTTACAGCTCCATCTACAGTTCCATCTCCAGCTACTGCTCTATTTGCAGCAGAGCCACCTGGCCACCCCAACACCCAGTCAAGGGCAGCTCAAGACTTCCCTGATTCTCCAACTCCCTTCCAGGACACTGATGACCCTGGCATGATGAATCCTGCCAGGTTAGGCTGGCATGTAGCCACCACAAGCCATGGACTAGCAGATGCGCCATCTCTGGTGCTGGAGGGAAAGCGCCATGTTGTACCACAAGTTTTGCCTCTCAGTGAAGCAGAGCCAGCCATTTCCCCAAGGTCTGAACTTGTAGTCTCTCCTAGCTTACACAGCCGCTCTATTCAACTTGATCCAGCAGAACCGTCTGTAGTTAGACACTTGGTTGAAAGGTTTGAACCCAAAAGCCCAGAACGTGATAGCTCAGAGTCTGCCCCTGACCATAGTTTGAGGTTCAACTATAGCCATGGAAGTATATCAACCCTGTGTCCTGGGACCAGCCAAACAGAGGACAGCAGTGTCCCAGCCAGGTCCCTGGAAGACTGCAGCCATCATTCCTCTCTGTCAGGACCACAGTTATCATCATCAGATCACAGTTTATCATCACAACCTGCCTCATCTTCATGTGTCCTGGGGACTACATCAGCCTCATCCACTTGCTAGCCCTGTCGAGTGAACATGCATCACTGCTCAGAACCTGACCAGTGTTGGCAACACAGACACGAAGTCAACGACCTCTGTTCACACCATCAGTTGCATTGGCTTTATGGTGCTGGCCTCATTTGTGTAGACCAATCGGTACTGGCTGGAAGATGTCGCCAATAGGTTGGCCTTATATGTTTAGACCAATTGTCTGGCCTCATATGTTTAGACCAATTGTCTGGCCTCATATGTTTAGACCAATCGGTGAAGGCTGGATGATGTAGCCAATAGGCTGGCCATCTTTCTTCTGCCTTTGATCCCCACAAAGGAGCATAAGCCCTCACCTCCTTCCATGTCCTACACTCATGCCAGCTCCTTCCATGTCCTCCCTGTACTATTTATTGATGTCTCTAAATCTCTTCTCTTTGTGTTTATGGGCCTCTCTATTTCTGTTGGCCTGTGGTTTCCAGAGAAAGGATTTTCTAGTTGTACTATAGCAGGTTTTCTCAATGTGTGTCCTCTTCTGCTCCAGCTCTGTGTCATAAGCTCTGCATTGGTGGTTCTGTCATACTATTGGAGTCTGTTCTGCAGATGCAACATTATTTTCCATGGCTGTTTTTATGAAGGTCAAATCTCAGACAGTGTGTACAACCTGGCCATCTGACAGCTTGGTGCAGATGGGACTGCTACAAGTCACCAGTGTCCTAAACAACAACACATGTGTCCTGTGAAATGCTCAACCCCTGAAGTTTCAGATCAATTGTATAATTTTTAAATTGTTAATTTGAAAACCTATGTTAGTTAAAACATGCTATTATTATTTGTTCATTAAACCCATCACGTCGTGGTCTGTTAAATTGGGAGTTTGCCACATACACACAAACACTATAGCTGTAGTAATATGTTTGTATGCATTTAGCAAATCCATAACCATACTGTCACACATATTCTGTTGATTTCTGATATTTAATATGTAATTATTGTCATTGTTGTAATTATTGCATGTTGCTGAAATTCTGTTTCTTACTGGAAATCCGTTAGTTGTGTTGAGTAAGAATTGAATATGAATCTTCTTCATGTCCTCCTCCGGTTTGTATGCTTGTGTTGCCTGTCTATGTCAGGTAATAAAGAGAGATCTGGTGTGTGTTTCTTCTTCTTTCATCTTTAAACGTCAACCTGAATGTATATACAGAAAGCAATCTCCATAGAACGGGTTTGGGCCAAAAGAGTGTTTTCTGTTCTCCATACGTTGGACACTCCTGCAGCATATGTTTAATTGTCCTTTCACCAATTCCACAGCTACAGTCATCAATATGTCCTATCTTTAGCTGCTGTGTGCTTCATCCAAGGTAGCAATGATAAACTGTGTGGATAGTGGCCTATAGTTGACTGACATGACCAGAGACAGGGGCCTGTAGTTGACTGACATGTCTGGAGACAGGGGGATGTAGTTGACTGATATGTCTGGAGACAGGAGGCTGTAGTTGACTGACATGTCTGGAGACAGGAGGCTGTAGTTGACTGATATGTCTGGAGACAGGAGGCTGTAGTTGACTGACATGTCTGGAGACAGGGGGATGTAGTTGACTGATATGTCTGGAGACAGGAGGCTATAGTTGACTGATATGTCTGGAGACAGGAGGCTGTAGTTGACTGACATGTCTGGAGACAGGAGGCTGTAGTTGACTGACATGTCTGGAGACAGGAGGCTGTAGTTGACTGATATGTCTGGAGACAGGAGGCTGTAGTTGACTGACATGTCTGGAGACAGGGGGATGTAGTTGACTGATATGTCTGGAGACAGGAGGCTATAGTTGACTGATATGTCTGGAGACAGGAGGCTGTAGTTGACTGACATGTCTGGAGACAGGAGGCTGTAGTTGACTGATATGTCTGGAGACAGGAGGCTGTAGTTGACTGACATGTCTGGAGACAGGGGGATGTAGTTGACTGACATGTCTGGAGACAGGGGGATGTAGTTGACTGATATGTCTGGAGACAGGAGGCTGTAGTTGACTGACATGTCTGGAGACAGGGGGATGTAGTTGACTGATATGTCTGGAGACAGGAGGCTGTAGTTGACTGATATGTCTGGAGACAGGAGGCTGTAGTTGACTGACATGTCTGGAGACAGGAGGCTGTAGTTGACTGATATGTCTGGAGACAGGAGGCTGTAGTTGACTGACATGTCTGGAGACAGGGGGATGTAGTTGACTGATATGTCTGGAGACAGGAGGCTATAGTTGACTGATATGTCTGGAGACAGGAGGCTGTAGTTGACTGACATGTCTGGAGACAGGAGGCTGTAGTTGACTGATATGTCTGGAGACAGGGGACTGTAGTTGACTGACATGTCTGGAGACAGGGGCCTGTAGTTGACTGACATGTCTGGAGACAGGGGGTTGCAGTTTCCGACATATCTGGAGAGAGGTTGGGACCTCCAGGTTTCTCTCCCCCAGTTTATGTACAAGCCTACTTGCTGAAATATGTTCTTTCTTGTGGATATGTTAAACCGTCTCTTTTATAGTGGATATGTTCAAATGTATCTTTTTAGTGGATATCTTTGTTGAATGTT
The DNA here is from genome assembly GCA_014155875.1 of Cepaea nemoralis. Lineage (NCBI taxonomy): Eukaryota > Metazoa > Mollusca > Gastropoda > Stylommatophora > Helicidae > Cepaea > Cepaea nemoralis. Next base: position 253,586 of record JACEFZ010003737.1, on the reverse strand, counting down.
TAGGGAATGTTTTAAAATATGATAGTTACTTAATTGTTACACATGTTTATTCTGTGCTGGATATATTTACATGTTTGTTGTATGTTTAGTGGATGTATTTAAATGTTTGTTGTTAAATATCTTGGCATGTTTCTTATGTTTAAATGTTGTATGTTTAGTTATGCTTAAATGTTTGTTGTATGTTTAGTGGATATGTTTACATGTTGTATGTTTAATGGTTATGTTTACATGTTTGTTGTATGCCGAGTGGATATGTTTACAAGTTTGTTTAGTGAATATGTTTACAAGTTTTTTGTATGTTCAGTGGATATGTTAATGTGTTTGTTATATGTTTAAATGTTGTATGTTCAGTAGATATGTTGATGTGTTTATTATATGTTTAAATATTGTATGGTTAGTGGATATGTTGACGTGTTTGTAATTTAGTGGATATTTTACAATAGGTTTGTTCTGAAGTGAATTTGTTTGTTGACATGTTTATTTGTTTAAATGTTGTATGTTTAGTGGATATAGTAACATGTTTATGTTTAGTGGATAAGTTGAGAGTTTTGTTATATGTTTAAATGTTTAGTGGATATGTTGATGTGTTTAAGAATACTTGAAAATAGGTTTGTTCTGCAGTGAGTTTATTCCCGATATACTAGTGATATATTATATATGCTCCATGTATCTAGTTGCTGTATATACATTCATGTCTTATTTTACGTTTTTGTTGTTTCATTGGTTGGATAGTTTTTACATATTCATTGAGTCATTTGTTAAATAGTTTCTATGTTAGATATTGGTTGTATCATATTGTGGGGAAATGTTACTTGTAATTGTTGTATTCTTTGATCACTTCAGTTGTCCACCGATTCTCTGGATCGTTTACAGATATTTTTAGTTTTTATATCTTCGTTGTATCATTTGGTCATTTTAGTTCTGGTGTTTTCATTTTAGTTCTGGTGTTTTCATTTGACTATTGTTGTTTATGTATGTGAAGCATTGCTTCAGTTGCCTAACCAGTGCTTGATTGTATCTCCATGGTGTCCATGATTACATAAGAAGTATATAATATACCACTGCTTGATTTGATCTCTATGTGTCCAAGATTTCAGAAGTCACACTCACAAGTTGAACATGTCAACATAGAATGTTACATGTTGGTCCAGGTTGTTGAATGTATCTTATTTTGTGAGATTACAGATCCTGGCACCCATTTTTTTAGATTACAGATTCTGGCACCTAGTTTATGAGATTATAGATCCTGGCACCCATGATTTATAGATTACAGATCCTGGCACCCGGTTTATGAGATTATAGATTACAGATCCTGGCACCCATTTTTTTTAGATTACAGCTCCTGGCACCCGTTTTGTGAGATTATACATTACAGATCCTGGCACCCATTTTTAGATTACAGATTCAGGCACCCAGTTTATGAGATTACAGATCCTGACACCCATTTTTAGATTATAGATTACAGATTCTGGCACCCTGTTTATGAGATTATAGATTACAGATCCTGGCACCCGGTTTATGAGATTATATATTATAGATCCTGTCACCCATTTTTTTTTAGATTATAGATTACAGATCCTGGCACCCGTTTTGTGAGATTATAGATTACAGATCCTGGCACCTGTTTTGTGAGATTATTGATTATAGATCCTGGCACCCATTTTTGTTTAGATTATAGATTACAGATCCTGGCACCCAGTTTATGAGATTATAAATTACAGATCCTGGCACCCGGTTTGTGAGATTATAGATTACAGTTGCTGGCACATACATATGTTATCAGGTTACACATGGAGATAGATTCACTCAGAATCAGAATGTTACACTATTTGTTCAACATTTTACATTGCCATAGTTGTTCCTCGCAACAATAATATGTTACATTGCTATAATTGTTATGCACAACAATACGTTACATTGCTATATGTGTTACATGCAACAACAATATGTTACATTGCTATAGTTATGTGCAACAATACATTACATTGTTTTAGTTGTTACATGCAACAACATTACATTACATTGCTTTAGTTGTTACATGCAACAATACATTGCTATAGTTGTTCCTTGCAACATCAATATGTTACATTGCTATAGTTGTTCCTCGCAACAACAATATATTACATTGCTATAGTTGTTCCTCGCAACATCAATACATTACATTGCTAGAGTCGTTACATGCAACAATGCATTACATTGCTATAGTTGTTAGTGCAACAAAACGTTACATAGCTATAGTTGTTATGTTGCATCAGTTGTTGGACAGCTGTAGTGCTGTGTGCTAACTGGGCTTCAGGCTACATCTGTCAGCAACCCAGACAGGCAGGTCACCAGGTTATGTGTCTGTCAGTAGTGTGCATGTCTGTGTCACCTGAATGTCAGTGACTTGTTGATAACATGCTGACTTGACCTTGGGCTCCAAGTGTGCACACAGGAGGCTCATCATGATCAGTGTATCCAGAAAGGTCTGTGGATTTTGTTGAGAACAACGGAAGCTAGCTGATCCATGTGAATAATTCACAGGAATATGTTTGTGGATTAGTGATTATTTCCCTGTAGTTACCTGTAGAAGTGATGAGGTGTAGGTATTTTGTGAAGTAATTATTTGGTTACCTGTAGAAGTGATGAGGTGTAGGTATTTGGTGAAGTAATTATTTGGTTACCTGTAGAAGTGATGAGGTGTAGGTATTTGGTGAAGGTATTATTTGGTTACCTGTAGAAGTGATGAGGTGTAGGTATTCGGTGAAGTAATTATTTGGTTACCTGTAGAAGTGATGAGGTGTAGGTATTTGGTGAAGTAATTATTTGGTTACCTGTAGAAGTGATGAGGTGTAGGTATTTTGTGAAGTAATTATTTGGTTACCTGTAGAAATGATGAGGTGTAGATATTTGGTGAAGGTATTATTTGGTTGCTGGTATCCCTGGCCTAGGAGTTAAGCGACTTTCTCCGTAATCCCATTTATCCACGTAGGGTAACGCAGCTCGCGAGAATTGGAAGTGGTTCTCACCGCGTTGGTAACTTACGAGATAAGTGAGCTGGCTGCTCAGAAAGCAGTGGCAAACTACTGAGCGTAATCTTGCCAAGAAATCAACGACAGCGGTAAAATGCTGGTGGTGACAGCGATGTCCTGTAAAGGATATGCCCAAAAATATTATTTGCTTACCTGTAGAAGTGATGAGGTGTGGGTATTTGGTGAAGGTATTATTTTGTTACCTCTGGTCTCCCTGGCCTAGGGGTTAAACTGGGGGGCTGAGTGGTCTTGAGGTAAGGTGTCCGCCTCGAGAGCTGGAAGTCCCAGGTTCAAGCCCCAGTGAGGGCCAGGATTTTTTCACGTGGACTTCTAGTAACAAAATTTCCTCTGGTCTGGGTAGTGAGATTGGACGCCCGTGTGCATTGTTGCGCACGTAAAAAATCCCTTGGCAGTTGGAAATCGAAAAAGAGTAGCCTAACGGCGCTGCCCGGGCAAAATTTCGAGTTAAAAATCTACCCAAAGTATTTCAGGATCCCTCGCCGGTGCTACAGAGTTCATGCACTGAGCTGAGCTTCTCCGGACTCAGGTTTGAGTTAGGAGTAGAACGGAGCACTTATGGGCTACATCCGTGTGCCGTGATGTTGATCCGTCGACTAAACTATTATTTTGTTACCTGTAGAGGTGATGAGGTGTAGGTACTTGGTGAAGGTATTATTTGGTTACCTGTAGAAGTGATAAGGTGTAGGGATTTGGTGAAGGTCTAGTTTGGTTACCTGTAAAAGTGATGAGATGTAGGTATTTGGTGAAGGTCTAGTTTGGTTATCTGTAAAAGTGATGAGGTGTAGATACTTGGTGAAGGTCTAGTTTGGTTACCTGAAGAAATTGTAACTGCCTGCTGAAATTATGTGTGCACATATAGGATATTTTATGTTCAATAGACAAGTTGGTATCTTCAAAATGGTTGGTTGGATGCTCCAAAAGATTTGAGTTGTAGCTCTACAATCTGATGCATTGTTGTTGAAGGCCTTATAATCTGAGTGATGAAGTATGTGGAATGAAGAGTGAGTGAGTGAAAGAATAGCACAGATATTCAAACACTATGTTGTATGTCTGTCTATTCCTGTGATAAGTACACTATAAATATGTACAGTGTTTTATTCATAAAGACATAATGGCATATGTTATTCTTAGATATTCCCACTATTCTCTTGTGATGTATGATTTAACTAACATGAGAAATATATTCATGGGTATTGAATGGCACTCATAAACACAACAGACAGAAGTAGAGATCAGAGCACACACTAAACCAGGGACATGCTGACAGCTAGAGGCACTAGCATTTGTCTAGGGTGGTCTTTTGTTTCTATGAATGTCAATCTGTGCCTACAAATTCATTTCTCCTGTTATATCAGTGGCCTCAAAGGTTTCCCAGTGATTCATGTTTATGATGTATATAATGAGCATGAGAAGTACATTCACAGCATGAGAAGTACATTCACAGATATTTCTTTAGCTAGTTGAGTGGCCTTGCGGGTTCCCAAACAAAGGATACATGTGTGTTATGTATAACACAGTGGAACCAATGATTCACATCTCTGTACGTGTTCATAACATACCTGGAGGATTCAAATGGAAATGTGACAAGTGTGCTAGAAATACAATAACCATGCCATTGTCTTGTAACCTGTCAATATTATTGTTACGGATGTTAAGGGTGTTAAGCATATGACATCATGGTGCAGACAACATGGTGATGTCATAAGGGCAGTTTAAAGATGGCCGCCCATCTTTTGACATGCACCAAAGAGGAGCAGCGGTCTGCTATCCGTTTTTTGATCAGTGAAGGAATGAAACCTATAAACATTAATCAGCAAATGAAGGTCCAATATAGTGATGCATGCCTGTTAGTCCAACAGGTGTATGAATGGAGTAGGAAGTTTCAAGCCACAATCAAATCCAAAAGACGTGGATTTCTGAGTAAAGGTGTCCATGTTTGCAACATGACAATGCTCGACCCCCATACTGCCGTGCAATGGTTGAAACCATCGAAAACCTCCACTTTCAGTGTGTACCACATTCCGCCGTACTCGCCAGACCTAGCCCCAAGTGATTTCCACCTGTTTGGACAACTCAAAGAATCTTTGGGAGGTTTTAAGGTTTTCATTTGAATCCCCCTTGTACTAGACACAGCATCACAGCCCAGTGTGTTTATTCTACCAATTTTTGGTTCGTGTACATTTCTGAGACCCATAGTGCTGTATCAATGGTGGTGCTGGGGAGGGGGTGGGATCAGGTCCTGTACATTTCTGAGACCCATAGTGCTGTATCAAGGGTGGTGCTGGGGAGGGGGTGGGATCAGGTCCTGTACATTTCTGAGACCCATAGTGCTGTATCAATGATGGTGCTGGGGAGGGGGTGGGATCAGGTCCTGTACATTTGTGAGACCCATAGTGCTGTATCAATGGTGGTGCTGGGGAGGGGGTGGGATCAGGTCCTGTACATTTCTTAGACCCATAGTGCTGTATCAATGGTGGTGCTGGGGAGGGGGTGGGATCAGGTCCTGTACATTTCTGAGACCCATAGTGCTGTATCAATGGTGGTGCTGGGGAGGGGGTGGGATCAGGTCCTGTACATTTCTTAGACCCATAGTGCTGTATTAGTGGTGGTGGGGAGAGGTGGGATGAGGTCCTGTACATTTCTGAGACCCATAGTGCTGTATCGGTGGTGGTGCTGGGGAGGGGGTGGAATCAGGTCCTGTACATTTCTGAGACCCATAGTGCTGTATCAATGGTGGTGCTGGGGAGGGGGTGGGATCAGGTCCTGTACATTTCTGAGACCCGTGGGGGTGGGATCAGGTCCTGTACATTTCTGAGACCCGTGGTGCTGGGGAGGGGATGGGACCAGGTCTTGTACATTTCTGAGACCCATAGTGCTGTATCAGTGGTGGTGGGGAGGGGTGGGATCAGGTTCTGTACATTTCTGAGACCCACAGTGCTGTATCAGTGGTGGTGCTGGGGAGGGGGTGGGACCAGGTCCTGTACATTTCCGAGACCCATAGTGCTGTATCAGTGGTGGTGGTGGGGAGGTGGGATCAGGTCCTGTACATTTCTGAGACCCATAGTGCTGTATCAGTGGTGATGGGGAGGGGGTGGGACCAGGTCCTGTACATTTCTGAGACCCATAGTGCTGTATCAGTGGTGGTGGTGGGATCAGGTCCTGTACATTTCTGAGACCCATAGTGCTGTATCAGTGGGGGTGGGGGTTGTCAAGTCCCCAAGTAGGAACCCACTGTGTTACGTGAAGCGTTACGACCATCACATGTTATAGGCCTGAGTGCACAGGGGGATAAGTGGTCAGTCTCTCCCTGCCCTACCTAGATATATATGTTCTGTAGTTGGTGTGTGACAGACTGGCTGATGGCAGCACTGCAGAGGTGTCTGGTTTGTCTGACATCACAGCCAGATGCTGTTATAATCAAGTTGGTGTGTGACAGACTGGCTGATGACAGCACTGCAGGGGTGTCTGACATCACTGTACAGCCAGGTGCTGTTATAATCAAGTTGGTGTGTGACAGACTGGCTGATGACAGCACTGCAGGGGTGTCTGACATCACTGTACAGCCAGGTGCTGTTATAATCAAGTTGGTGTGTGACAGACTGGCTGAAGACAGCACTGCAGGGGTGTCTGACATCACTGTACAGCCAGGTGCTGTTGTCCTATTGAGGCAACCAGTTCAAATCCTGGTTTTCTGTTGGTTAGTGTGTCCTCTTATCTCTACTCCTGTGAGAGCTGACCAATACCTGTGAGTGTAGTTCTCATGTTATTTTAGTGGCCTCCAGAGATGCTCAACTATGATATGTATATGATGTATTATCTGAGCCTGCTTGTTTCTGTACATAGTTTCTATGGCCTATCCAGTGCTGTGTTCTCTGCTTGTTTCTAGAAAGTTAGCCACTCTGGTTTTGTTTCCTGTTGTCCCACACCCAGCCTAGGCTGGAGAAGGCATGGTCTTGTGAAGTCACATGTAATGTCTGGATGCCACATCTACAGATAGATGTGATGTCATATGGACAGACAGGAGATATCTCTTAGACAGACATGCAATGTCACTTAGACATGTGATGATGTCTTTTAGACAGGCATGAGATGTTGGACAGACATATGAAATGTTGTCTTTTAGACAGATATGAGATGCTTTCTCTTAGACAGACACATGAGATGTTGTCTTTTAGACAGACATGAGATGTTGTCTCGTAGACATGCAAATTTTTTTTTAGACTGACGTGAGATGTCTCTTAGGCATGAGATGTCTTTTAGAGATCTGATGTTATCTTAGGATATGTAAAGTCATATAGACAGACAGGAGATATGTTGTTTTATGGACAGACAGGAGATATGTTGTTTTATGGACAGACAGGAGATATGTTGTTTTATGGACAGACAGGAGATGTGTTGTTTTATGGACAGACAGGAGATGTGTTGTTTTATTGACAGACAGGAGATATGTTGTTTTATGGACAGACAGGAGATATGTTGTTTTATGGACAGACAGGAGATGTGTTGTTTTATGGACAGACAGGAGATATGTTGTTTTATGGACAGACAGGAGATATGTTGTTTTATGGACAGACAGGAAATGTGTTGTTTTATGGACAGACAGGAGATGTGTTGTTTTATGGACAGACAGGAGATGTGTTGTTTTATGGACAGACAGGAGATGTGTTGTTTTATGGACAGACAGGAGATATGTTGTTTTATGGACAGACAGGAGATATGTTGTTTTATGGACAGACAGGAGATATGTTGTTTTATGGACAGACTGGAGATATGTTGTGTTGTTTTATAGACAGTCATGGGATATGATGTTTTACAGATGGACATGAGATGTGATGTTTTATAGACAGTCATGAGATATTGTGTCTCATAGACAGACAGGAGATATATCTCCTAGACAGCAGCCTTAAAGATAACTGTCCAGAAATAATAAATTGATGACGTTTGACAAACTGCTTTGTTAAAAAATTCAAGTTTTTACTCAAGTCCTCGTTAGTTCATTCAGCCTGGTTATTTTAACATGGTAGTAAGGGCCCTTCACATGTTTGTGGGAAACCAGCCACAGTTTATGATAACCATGTAAGTTCACTGCAGCACTTCTAGTTTGTCATGATCCAGTTTTTATACACAAATGATTGTCACCTTGGAAACAACCGCTGTAAGCAATTGTTCACCCATATTTTTGTCATCATCAAATGCAAAGTTTCACAGATGAAGATTTGGAGAAACATAGAGGCTGTGACGACATGACGCTATTCATATGTGTACAACTGCAGGCTAAGTGCAGCCTTATACAAACAACCCCAAGTGGCCTTTATGTGTCCGTGGGACAACCTGCATGCCACACCAAGTGGTATGTGACATACAGAGTGAATTAGATAGTAGTGTTTGTTGTTGTGTGCTCTCATTTCTGTGGTTGACCACTTTGGATATGAGTGGTTTGGTTGATGCTACACACTTCTGCAAGATGCTTCAGCATTCTCAAACTGATGGTTTTCTGGCTTGTATTATTATTCTGTGCATGTGTTCAGTGTGTCTGATTTGTGGTGTCTGTGCCTGCATTGTTTTCATGATCTGTTTGATCTCATTGTGTACACTAATTTATGGGGAGAGATATCTCATTGTGTACACTAATTTTGGGGAGAGATATCTCATTGTGTACACTAATTTATGAGGAGAGATATCTCGTGTACACAAGTTCATGGGGAGAGATCTATTATTGTGTACACAGGTTCATGGGGAGAGAGATATCTCATTGTGTACACAAGTTGATGCAGGTAGAGATATCTCATTGTGTACACAAGTTCATGGGGAGAGAGATCTCATTGTGTACACAAGTTCACAGAGAGGGAGATATTTCATTGTGTACACAAGTTCATTGGGGAGAGAGATATATCATGTACACAAGTTCATTGCAGAGAGATATCTCATTGTGTACGCAAGTTTATACAGGGGGAGAGAGAGGACACATCAGACACATCCCAGCTGTAGTACAGATACTATTACCCTGGCCTGCCAGCCCAGTAGTTCTGTGTTCAAATCCCTACCAAGGCATATGTATAGAGCTGACCTGGTTGCCAGGACTAGACCCAGCCTGACATGGGCACCAGCTGATGTCTCTGGAAGCAAATGTGGCCTGCATGTTGATATAAACCCCGAAGACCTGACTGGTCTGTACACATCTGGGGCTAGCACCATATACCCAAGTATGTATATACATCTCTCAGTGTGTGCCAGGATCCTGGAGTTTGCTGACACTAACTTCACAACCATGTCACATGTCCAGGCCATCTCTCAGTGTGTGCCAGGATCCTGGGCTGAGTTTGCTGACACACACTTCACAAGCGTGTCACATGTCCAGCCCATCTCTCAGTGTGTGCCAGGATCCTGGGCTGAGTTTGCTGACACACACTTCACAAGCGTGTCACATGTCCAACCCATCTCTCAGTGTGTGCCAGGATCCTGGGCTGAGTTTGCTGACACACACTTCACAAGCGTGTCACATGTCCAGCCCATCTCTCAGTGTGTGCCAGGATCCTGGGCTGAGTTTGCTGACACACACTTCACAAGCGTGTCACATGTCCAGCCCATCTCTCAGTGTGTGCCAGGATCCTGGGCTGAGTTTGCTGACACACACTTCACAGGCGTGTCACATACCCAGGCATCCAGTCATAACATGGGGACTGGAGCTAATGTTAAACTATTAGTTTTCACCGATTTATTTTCTTTGCCTTCAGATGTCCACAGCCATCATCATACACATTCTCTCTCCCTCTTCTCTACTGCCTTCAGCACCTTTCCGTTTGGTACTTCTGTCCTCAAGTACTTCCAGCTTGTCACATGATCATAACATGCTTTGCCAATCAGTCCCGTCTCACATGATGACCACTCTCTGATCAGGTCAGTGTTCTCATCTCAAAAGATGACCACTCTCTGATCAGGTCAGTGTTCTCGTCTCACAAGATGACCACTCTTTGATCAGTTCAGTGTTCTTGACCCACAAGATGACCACTCTCTGATCAGGTCAGTGTGCTTGTCCCACAAGATGACCACTCTCTGATCAGGTCAGTGTGCTTGTCCCACAAGTTGACCACTCTCTGATCAGGTCAGTGTGCTTGTCCCACAAGATGACCACTCTCTGATCAGGTCAGTGTTCTCATCTCACAAGATGACCAGTCTCTGATCAGGTCAGTGTTCTTGTCTCACAAGATGACCACTCGCTGATCAGGTCAGTGTTCTTGCCTCAGTTATAAACCATCCAGGTACTGATCTCTTTGTCTTCTCCTTGCTCTGTTCCCACCACAAATATCAGTTGCCACTCAAGTCTATTTCTCTTCATAGCATGCCAAAGATTATAATTTTTCTCATCAACTTGCGGTTTTCATCTGCCTCTTGTAGAACTGCCTCATAATTATTCTGTCTGCCCACGGTATTATTTGTATTGTTTCTCACAAACAGTATGTCTGCTGCCATAAGATGTTTCTTGGCTTGTCTCTGTGTTTGTCCATGTTTCATATGCATCAACAGTAAAGACTAAATCACAACACAGAAGATAAGCAGTGCTCACAGAAAGAAGAATAACACGGCTCAATGTGATTTGTGATCAATTCTAATTAACAAATAACAGCAAACTGCTTGCACTGAAACAACAGTGTGTGGGTTTATGCCTGTATCAGTGGAGCCAAAGAGGGGAAACATTTAATGTCTTAAACGAGTTTTCTGAGAAAACTTTGCGACCACAAATACCAGCCACATTCAACAAACTATTACAATCTCCCATCCTAGAAATGTCTGCATTAGATAGTCTCCCACACACGTCCTCATTAGTCCATCTCCAACACATGTCCTCACTGGAGTCTAGTCTCCCACACATCCTCACTAGAGTCCATTTCCCACACATATCCCTATGTAAATCATGGGGCTGTTCACACACACACACACCCGTACACAAACATTCTGGTGTTTGCAAACTCCTGCATTATATGAGGGAATATTTATGTCTACCCCAGATGTCTAGATACAAACAATTAACAACAGAAAAAAGTTACACATAAAATTACATTCACTTAACAATGCTCACATGCTGTGTACATCAATGCTCCACTTCAAGTATTTACAACAAAAGTCTCAACTGATCTGAACCTTCGAAACACTTGGACTCAGTTTGCATGAAGTTTTATCACATTTGTCAGCCTTATACAAGGGGGCTTCAAATGGAAATCTGATACAGTATTGACTGCAGACAATGAGCAGGATCTGCAATATTTATTAGATGCTGTTGTTGCACACAGTGAACAACTAAAGTTAGAATTAAATTGTAAGAAGACACAGATTATGGTCGTCACTAAGAAAAAAGAAATACCACAATGTAATTAATATACTGGTAAATGGGGATATTCTTAAACAAGTGAATTGGTACAACTATCTCGGAACAGTCATAACATCTGATGGGAGGTGCCTTGAAAAGATTAGAACAAAGATCGCCAAGCGAAGGTAGCCTTTTGCAAGATGGAAAACATACTGATCAATAAACATATGTCAACTACAACGATAAAAAGAGTATGGAAGTGCTACATTGGACCTATAATTTTTACGGATGTCAAGAGTGGACAATGAGCAGACCTAGAATATATGAAAGTATAACACCTCACACCCTAATGACACTATGCAATGGAACAAGCTTTCTTTGAACGACATTTCACTGGATACCAAGTCCCATCAGGAACCATGGGTCTGGTACACACCTATAAGACAGCCTGTGTAATTAAATAACCCATGGCTTCTGTACTGTGACCAGCTCACACACTAACCATGTAATCAATAAATAACTATTGTTGAACCTAGACACACACAAACTGTTGAAACAACTATTCCCATTTCTTGCCGTGGTTTAAATGTGCCAGTAAGGCCTCTGTGGTGTAGTGTGGGGGAAGGGCCTCGAGTTTCTCTTGTACTTCCTCTAACTTCAGTTGTTCCTCATTCTTGTAAGGCACTCTTTCTACAACTCGATAGTAAGCAGCTTCCTCAGCCTGTGGGGAAAACACAAAATCGCTCCACACGTTAAACTACGGCCATAAAGTTCATACAGCACAAGCATTTCACTTATTGTATTTGTCGGGCAAGAAATGATTACTCAAATATGCCAAAACTTCAGTGATTAGGTATTTAAAACCCATGTTGTGTAGACAGAAAGACTACTGTTAATCTGCGATTACCGTGGGCATAAAAGTATCGAACGGTATCAGTGAATGTTTTTGTATTTCAGCCAAAATATGATGCCCCTATTCACATCATGATTTATAAACTCTACTGCATGGAATCTGCCAGGCAACAAATTGCGCAACCAGAAATGGCTTTTTTCTTAAAAGCACAACATGCCAACTGGGGTCAAAGAGTATGAGAAAAGGCAGGCAAAAGTCTTGTCAGTGTGTGCACATGCTGTCACCACACAACAGGTAACCAGGCACAAAGGAACTTAAAAGAATGTCTTATACAAAAGTCTTATCTGTGTCTGCATGCTGTCACCACACAATAGGTAACCAGGCATAAAGGAACTTTAAAAAATGTCTGACACAGAAGTCCTATAAGCGTGTTTGCATGCTGTGACCACACAACAGGAAATCAGGCTCAAAGGAACTTAAACAAATGTCTGACATAGATGTCCAGGATTCTCTGACACACCTTGAGCCGCAGTGGGCGAGTGGTCAACATGCAAGCAGCCACCTGTATTTCCCAGCAGCCTCTTCAAGCTTTGTCCACCTGGTAGCCCAGACCAGTTGTTTGATGGGGATCCAAACAAGGCCACTTACACACCCTGGCCCAAGAACTTGTTACAAAATTAAACATCATCTTCGGGTCCAATATGGAGGATAGGCTGTTGAGCAGTTAAGGCCTCTGGAGTGTTTTTGTGCTGCATTACGCATTTCCCTCATGTTGGAATGGTAGTACATGGTTCCATTGCCCAGCTACTGAGTTAAGTGCATGGAATGACACTGTGAGCTTCATGTGGAATGCTGTTACATCTGTATGGGTTGTTTGTATTGTGAACTGCATGTTAAAAAAAATGGTACACGGCCAGTTGCTGAACTAGCTGGTTTTGCATTATGCAGTAATGTGCTTAAAACTGCTGCTTTTCTAGTGACTACCGCTTCCATTGACAATGAACTGTAATTTTTGTGGTGGACTGTTGTGTTGGCATTCTGCCAGCAGTCTTCATGTATGCTTCAGTGTACTGTTGGTTTGTCGAAACTGCTGTCTGTTCCACTTTTCACATGGGGCAGTGAGGAGCATTTTGTGTGACATACACTGGCGCAGGAACGGAGAATTATGGGTTGACTCTTTGCCCTGAAGTTGGAACTGCGACTAAAATCATCTTCAGAGATCAACGTTTGCTATACAAACAGGATGACTCACTTGAGGCCTTCACTGGCCCCCAGAGTTGAGTCTCAAAGGGGAGCTCCCATGAGCCAGATTTGTTCCCTCAGTTTGGCAAAGTCAGGGCAGTCTTGTAACATATGCTTTGGGGCTTGTTATAGTGCTCCATGTGTGCAAGTGGCAGACCCATTCGGTGGAAGTGTGACCTGTGTCTACAATGTCCTGTTCTGAGTCTGCATACTTATACCAAGCTCATTTTCTGGTCTGTAATGATTTCTTCTTCCTCCATGTCATCCTCATAGATTGCTTTAGTAGTGGTCTGACCTCCATGTCATCCTCATAGATTGCTTTAGTAGTGGTCTGACCTCCATGTCATCCTCATAGATTGCTTTAGTAGTGGTCTGACCTCCATGTCATCCTCATAGATTGCTTTAGTAGTGGTCTGACCTCCATGTCATCCTCATAGATTGCTTTAGTAGTGGTCTGACCTCCATGTCATCCTCATAGATTGCTTTAGTAGTGGTCTGACCTCCATGTCATCCTCATAGATTGCATTAGTAGTGGTCTGATCTCCATAAAGCTCTGTGCTAGACAGTGCTGCCCAAGCTAGTGCAACATCAAGAACTTTCTGAAAATCTGCATGAACTCTTCTTCAGCCATCCGCGTTTGCTATATGTCTATTCCACCATGGGCCATGAACAGGACGGTGAGCCTGGGATCTTCACTGGTTGGCTACAGTGTGTCTGGTGAGGCTGTTCATGTTGACCAGATTCCCACTCTCTGGTAAACTCTTGGCAGTCTTTAGGATGTGCTCCAGTGCGTGCTGTGCTGCTCCATGGCTGCAAGTGGCACAGTCTCCTAGACCTGTTCAGGGAAGGTGTGCAGTGAGTCCACAGCCTCCTGTTCTGCTAGTTTCTGCTTAAAATTGAACTAAAACTACATTTCTGTTTAGGAAAAAAAAAGAAAACAGAAAAGAAGTGGAGATAAGTATAATGGCACACATTATCAGAGTAGAGAATTGAAACATGTGAGGAGGGCAACAGCATTCATGTAGACAAACCAACCTCAGTTAGGTACGGCTTATTTAAAATATCCACATTCTCCTTTTCAATAACCATGAGTTCAGCTACCCTGCGCTTGAAGTCCACACTTATTGGAGGAATCACTCGGTCCTTTCTGTGGAGCAAGAGCCAACACATGCATGCAGTTAGTGCTGGTGGTTGTGTCAGAACGACTCTACATTAACTCTTTTCATTTCTAACAGGTTCTACTTCAAAATAAGGACAAGAGGTTATAAAGCTGATATTTATGTGTTTACTGAGAATAACAAAAGCATTTAAGCTCAATAAATTAACATGGCCAAAGTCAGCAATCAAGAGTGTGACCTTTAGTCACATTCTTGGTTCCTGACTCACGGTTGAAAGGGTAGATGTGCCTTGTGTGAGAAGAACGCTTTCAACCGTGTCCAGGAAAGAAAGATTTCTCCTAAACATATTCGATCTGAGGCCATGGTAGAGGTTAGACCGGCTCAAGACTCACTGTGGCAATGGCGACGTTTATATCACCGCCATCTATATATATTTTATGTATAATTAGTTGCTTTATGAGTGACAGCAGGAAGTTGTGATCATGGTAAACATTATAAGCATACCAGTGTGATAATAGAAGATGTGAAACTGTTTTTTTTTTAAAACAAATGTGAGTTTTCTTCACTCAAGGGCTTGACAGCACATTCCATGAACATGTAAAACACCCACAATGTTGGCAGAGGACCATCTCATTCATGTTTCACAGAGGACCATCTCATTCATGTTTCACAGAGGACCATCTCATTCATGTTTAACAGAGGACCATCTCATTCATGTTTCACAGGGGACCATCTCATTCATGTTTCATGAAGGACCATTTCATTCATGTTTCATGAAGGACCATCTCATTCATGTTTCACAGAGGACCATCTCATTCATGTTTCACAGGGGACCATTTCATTCATGTTTCATGAAGGACCATCTCATTCATGTTTCACAGAGGACCATCTCATTCATGTTTCACAGAGAACCATCTCATTCATGCTTCACAGAGGACCATCTCATTCATGTTTCACAGAGGACCATCTCATTCATGTTTTACAGAGGACCATCTCATTCATGTTTCACAGAGGACCATCTCATTCATGTTTCACAGAGGACCATCTCATTCATGTTTCACAAGGGACCATATTCATGTTTCACAGAGGACCATCTCATTCATGTTTTACAGCGGACCATCTCATTCATGTTTCACAGCGGACCATCTCATTCATGTTTCACAGAGGACCATCTCATTCATGTTTCACAAGTGACCATATTCATGTTTCACAGAGGACCATCTCATTCATGTTTCACAGAGGACCATCTCATTCATGTTTCACGGAGGACCATCTCATTCATGTTTCACAAAGGACCATCTCATTCATGTTTTACAGAATATTATCCCATTCATGTTTCACAGAGGACCATCTCATTCATGTTTTACAGAATATCATCTCATTCATGTTTTACAGAGGACCATCTCATTCATGTTTTACAGAGGACCATCTCATTCATGTTTTACAGAGGACCATCTCATTCATGTTTTACAGAATATCATCACATTCATGTTTCACAGAGGACCATCTCATTCATGTTTTACAGAGGACCATCTCATTCATGTTTTACAGAGGACCATCTCATGTGTTTCATGGAGGCCCATCTCATTCATGTTTCTGTTGGTTATGGTCCCACTTTCAAAGTCGTAGGCACCACTGTAGAGAATGGCGATGGCCACGTACCAGAATGTCACAGACAAGAAGACAAGCAAAGGCAGACTGCCTGAGACATGCCTAGGGAATATGATTTAACAAGACAATGAACAGGTACGCAGCATTTAGTGAATGCTGTTGTTAGTGTACACACTGAACAACTAGAATTAAAGTGTCAGAAACATAAATTGTTTACTATGGTTATTTATCTCCAAGAATAAAATACCACAATGTAACAATGAAGTAAACGGGGACATTCTTCCACACTCAAACCTGGATAACTGGATTCTGTATGCTATTAAATATACGGGTATAACACAAAGAGCCACGGTTTTTTTGGGACATGTTATGAGAAGATATAAATTAGAGAACTTGTTGACAACAGGCAAAATTGAGGGATAAAGAATAAGGGGAAGGCAGAGAAATAAATACCTGGATGGCTTGGCCACATGGTATGGTCGAGAGCTGATCCACAACTCTGGTGATCGAGTGAGATGGCAAAACATGACTGCGTACGCTTATCGGCATGGCACATGATGAATGAATAGCACTAAGACAAGGTAGTACCACAATCTTGTAATTAAAGTAAACCAGTTACTATACACCTTCACTCTGGCATGTTTCCTTAGTGACTCAATGAGTATGCTCAGGAAGACAGCGTTGGGGTGTGTCCGAAGACAGTGGTTGTTGTCTCTGGAGCGGTCACAGCTAGCAAAGTTTAGTTTCATTTTTGTGCCAGGTCATGCGGGTGTCCAAGGAAATTAGCAGGCTGACAGGCTTGCAGGAAAGGTTACTGTGGAGGCGGATGAGCCATGGACCAGGCTGACATTCTGAATGCTCTATGAGAAGTAAGTGTTTGCTTACTACTTGCTTACAACAATGGTCAGACTGCGAGAACAGCAAGTAAAAGAGGTATGGCCAAACAAGAACACTACACAGGAAGCCAAAGAAGATTAATAAACCATCACAGAACTAGTGTCATGAGCTGCTACACGCTGAGGGATTTACTGATGAGGGGATCTGAGCAGTTATGGACAGAATGGTTCGATGTGCAATGAGGGTGATCGGTCGACTAACTAACTAGTTACAATAGGCACCAAATAATTTTATGAGTTGGTCAAATGTCTGTGATGGAAGGGAACTTGAACTACGTACAATAAGTGTATACCTGACACAGTGTCAATAAATTGTACAAACAATTAAAGTCATTTAACAGGGGCTAGCATGTGTGTGTGTGTCAGTCTCCATGGTGAAGGGCTTACAGACGCAGTTTGTAAGCCCGCCTACCCGCGTTCGAAATACAGCTGCGACCGATCTGGCAGCAGATTGCGTTGCGCTGGGTTTTAACAAGTTGGTATAGGAGCCAGTCATTCAGAAAGCAACGGCAAACTACTAAATGTAAACTTGCCAAACCATCAAAAACAGCAGTAAAATGCTGGTGTTGACAGTGATGTCGGGAATTAACAAATATGTCACAGCGTCCGCTCACTAGTCAATTTTAGTTTGAGCCAGTAAGAAGGTGGTTAATTTGGGGCGATATTTCATTTGGCAAATAAAATTCACGTTAAACAAAGACATCTATTGGACCCATCGATCCCGATATTTGATCACTAAGATGCTGCCTGGGGGGCTGCGCCCCCCGGCAGCTTCCACAGATCCATAGAGCACATTTTATTAACAAGCTTCGAGTTTCTTGGTTCTATACTTTAGTTCCTAATGTTTAATATTTTTTATTAAAGTTTCTTTCAGCCAAAACAAATAATTAAGAACAATTAAAAAAAAAAAAATTATCGCCTCCCCAGCAGGGAATTGAACCTCAAGCTCCCGCGTAACAGGCGGAGACACTTACCACTATGCTACTGCAGACACGATTATGAATCATAAATTTTTTATAATATAGCCACACGCATGTCCCGAACATTAAGTCACACGACTTGCTAAATCATGTGACCAGCCAGGACAGTTCGACTACGAATAAAGGGAGACTTTATTCACAGTCGGACTATGAATAGTAAAGGGTTCGATTGGGCCATGACCCGAAATTAAAACGGAAGTGATGTACGGCGTCACCCCAGAATGATCCACTGTGTCGCCCAATCTCGCTACGTATAGACCATGCATTCTTTCGACGTCATTCATTCATTCAAGTATCACGTGACAATAACACATGTCATCCTGGGTTTTCCAGGAAAGGTTTGCCTAATATTCCGTGCACAGCGATTGGTTGAAATCATCGTGACCTTTTATATAAATGTAATTATTCGATACACGATAAGTAATTTTATTTTTTAAAGCTGTATTTGTAAATCTTTGAATATTTTGAGATGGATTTTCAAATTCTGCACCCAATTCTACATATATTTGGAGAGTTTCATCGCCAATCGTCTTCCATTTGTGGTATTAAAAAATTATTTTTGCGGGGATGTTTCATGTTGTTTGGTCTTTGTGAATGGAAAGCCAAGATGGCGGCCGACGCGAATAATTCCGAATATCGATCGGACTTTGCTCAAACGTGCAATTTGACCTACTAAAGTTAAAGAGAACACAAGTTTAAAGATTATTAATAATTTATTTGTATACTTGTACTATTTTTTAATCATTTAACATGACGGAACATATTTTTGAAGTCAGTTTTCATAATCCGCCTATGACCCGTTGGTTGAGACAACCTCGCACGCGGAGAAAAATGGAAATGCCAAATGGACACACTGAACCGTAATTAATTTGTTTTCTGCCGCTTTCAATAGAAAACCATCAATTGTAGATGGATTTTCGACTTCTGCATCCAATTGTATAGTTTCTACGATGATGTTACGACCATGAGTGCCTTTGTGAATGGGAAACCCAAATTGGCGGCCGGTGTTTGACTATATTACAAATCTTTGTGGAGTAATCACTGTATTCTCGTTAGCATAGTTGTAAGTATCCCACCTGTCACGCGGGAGACCGGGGTTCTATTCCCCGCTGGGTATTTTTCTTTTTTAATTTTCAGAAATTTATTAGGTGCTATAATAGAATCGATGGATCCAATAGATGTCTTTGTTTAATGTGAATTTTAATTGCCATATAAAATATCGCTCCTGAATCAGCATAGTTTCATCGCTAAACTTGCTCGAATTGTGGTTGAAAAACAGATTTTCTGCGAAGATGTGACTTTGTGAATTGGAAACCCACGGGTCATGGCGGCCGCGCATATCGATCAGACTACACTTTTGTAGCACTCAAAACGTGCAATTTGAACTCCTATTGTTGCTTGCTTGCTTGTGTTCGCTGGCTATGAACTCCAGCGTAAAGTCCTGTATGTCAGATGAAGACATCCCGTTGTCCAACATCAAATTGATGTTATACAGGACCTGAAGTTTGCGTGAGCATCCGTTGTCCCATGTCTGGCTTATTGGTGTGCAGACTGGTGATTCCTTGCCATGCAGGCAGACACTGTCCGACTTCGGAGGATACTACTAAAGTTAAAGTGAATACAATTTTAAAGATTAATAATAATTTATTTGTATACTTGTACTATTTTTTAATCATTTAACATCAGGGAGCATATTTTTGAAGTCAGTTTTCATACGACTGTTTGAGACCATCTTGCACGCAGACACACTCCACACACACAGATCGCTGGTAGAGGCAATGGACACACTGGAGAGCTCCTAAACCGTATAAACTATAAGGAACATGAGAAATTGTAACTCGTCCACCTTTAAAAAAATGTGAATATCTTCACTTAGAACTGACCTAAAGGCATCATTGAGGTACCATTAGATTTTGATTTTCAAGGCCTATCTACTGTGGTGGTCTCAATAGTAAATACTCAAATTTAAAATCATGATGGGACCTCTATGAATACTGAATAGTCATGTTGTGTACTGTCCAGTGTAGGAAAATCTAGCACTCCAGGCTCCACACAACTTCAATAACATGCCATAGGAGGACTGGCTTCCACCTCCACTTTCCTACCCAGTCTTACTTGTGCACAGTTGTGTTGTAAGCAAGATATTATTGTCACCGACCTTTTGTTGTGATATTCGACCGTCGACAGAGATCAGTCCAGTCTTCAGCGTAGGGAGTCAAGTCAGTGTGTTGTGTTGACATTGAGGTCAATGTCGTCTTTGCATCGTACAACTGTGCACCCATCTACCAACTGCGAGAGGAAACATAAGATCAGTCTAGTGGGAAATGTTGTTTACCCGTATCGAATCAGTCCCTGGACTTTCCTGTAGCGAATGTAAAACGCCAGAGTCTGTGTCAGCCTCATGTTGTCTCTCCCGTTCTCTGTCTGTGGCCGTTTCTGTTGTCGGGTTAGTTGAAAACTTGCACTTAACTCACGGCTTTAATCACTTCTAAACACGGTGGCTCTTTAATTTGTGCTCACGTTTACTATTTTCAATTAAGTAAAATGAAGACTTTAAATTGCCAGTGAATTATTATCTTTATGTGCTATATTTTATAACGAGTAACGGGGAGAAGAGTTAGTTTGTTTCGCTAACCGGTGAAGATGTCCGTGCGGTCGGAAGTGGTCGTCTGCAAGTTGTGGGGAAGATTGTTGTAGAGATCTCCGGCTGTTGGTTTACTTTATGTGGACACTTCTTACACTTGTTACCTCGGAGCTTGGTTTCCTTTGTCTTCTCATGGAAGGAACATTTCACCTATTGTTTTCTCACAGCAAGATTTGCCTTGTTTGACACAGCACGGTTAGACTTCTTTCTTGTTACTTAACAGACTGCTTACAGTTACAATTGAAACAGATCTTTGAAATGTTGTCATTCATACTAAACTATTATTACTATTACTATTAGTAATATAATGAATGACAACATTTCAAAGATCTGTTTATCATACGAACCTGAAACTTACCTAAACATTTAATTGGCAAAATAAAGAGCCTAACAGTGCCGATGTCAGAATCATGATAAGAATAGTAATAGATATATTGCAAAGAATATAAACAATAGAGAATTGCACTAATGGAATATATAAACCAATGCCATGAGTTAATAAGTTTAGCATTTTTTGACAGTATTTAAATATTTGGTTTTTACTTGTGAAACCATCACAGTTGGATACAGCTTGATAAGACAAATCCAGTGGTATCTCAGTGAAGACTGTACGTCAATTCTAAGGGCGTTATTAATCTTTTTGCGTCGTGATCTACAATCAGCAAGTGCAAAGGAATCTGAGCAAATAAGACAGTCCTGATTGTGGCTCACTAAATTGAGAGCTGAAAAATTCTGCTTTTTTATTACTGTGGCTTGTTTATTGATGGCTGCAGGAATGTGGTTTCTTAGGTAAATGCAAAGAATACCATGAGCAGACAGAAAAACCAATGACTAAGTACTACAGGAGACAAATGAAAATCATAAACTGATTAGAGAAATTAGATGTAGACAGTCAAAATTTTTTTGACATGTTATGAGAAGAAATGGATTGGAGAACTTGGTGACAACTGGCAAGATAGAAGGGGAACAGACCAAGTAAATACCTGGATGGCTTGGCCACATGGCATGGTCGAGACAGGAACACTGAGCTGATCCATGACTCTGGTGATCGAGTGAAATGGCGAGTCATGACCGCCCAAGCTTTCCGGCATGGCACATGATTGATTGTTTATTTTTAGGGAGAGTTTATTCGCAATCGAATTCATTTATTCCTGCTCACTAGTCAAGTTTAGTTCATTTGGCAAATGAAATTCACGTTAAACAAAGACATCTATTGGATCCATCGATTCCGACACTTTATCACTCCATCAATGCATTGTTTGTTTCATATATTGCAATGTTTGTTTCAGGTGATGCAATGTGCAATGTTTATTTCATGTGATGCAATGTGCAATGTTTGTTTCATGTATCGCAATGTTTGTTTCATGTATCACAATGTTTGTTTCATGTATCACAGTGTTTGTTTCATGTATCACAGTGTTTGTTTCATGTATCACAATGTTTGTTTCATGTATCACAATGTTTGTTTCATGTATCACAATGTTTGTTTCATGTATCACAATGTTTGTTTCATGTATCACAGTGTTTGTTTCAGGTGATGTAGTGTGCAATGTTTGTTTCGTGTATCGCAATGTTTGTTTCGTGTATCGCAATGTTTGTTTCATATGATGTGCAATGTTTGTTTCAGGTGATGGGCGTGTGGCAGCCAGCATATGATGCAGAGTTTGGATGTGATCCCTGTTGGTCAGGTTGCTGGAGCCACGTCCTCCTCACACGTGGTGCGTATTGTTCACATCTCAGACACACACTTGGGGCACCATGTGCTGACACCTCCTCGTCCAATCAGTGGAAACATCTCCATCAGGCGAAGCAGTAACTCTGATGTCCCCAATCAGATTGTTGACGAGAAAGGAATTGATGCCTTTGAGAAAAAATCTGGCTCTTATGCAGAAACTTCTGACGACAGCTTCCATAAAGGTGGGGTCTTTCTGAGCAATGTGCGGCGGTCTCGAGCTAGCGATTATGAAATCCCTTGTGGAGATATTCTGATACATTCAGGTGATTTTGATTGGTCCAAACATTCCGGGGGAATCTTTCGGTCGGATAATTTCGAGGAGATTGTGCAGTTAATGAATGATTTTTTCGATAGATTTCCACACAAGGTGAAAATTTTTGTAGCCGGCAACCATGAGGCATGCCTGGAAAAGAGAAAGTTGCAGGCTGTTCAGGAGCGATTGACGTCTGCTGTATATTTATATAACTCAACATACATCTATGAGGGCATACACTTTTATGGAAGTCCCTACACTCCATTCAGGTTGATGACTAACGCACGTGGGTTTATTCGGACATCAAGGAAAATCGCAGCACACTGGAGGGAGATACCATCGAGAACTGATGTCTTAGTGACTCACTCACCGCCTCATGGGATACTTGACCTTGGTGTCACCTGGCATGCCAGAAATATGCCAGGTATTTGGCAAGCATTCCGCCGCGTGGCTCCGAGCCGTCCCTGCCAGACGTGTGGGATCATACATCCTGGCCGCAGTCACTGGGGGTGTCCACATCTCAAGGAGGAAGTGCTCATCAGAATCAAGTAAGTACACGCATACAGACAGAATCATAGGAAAGACAGAATAACAGGAAAGACAGAGACAGAGTAGAGTTTCCTGGTTAGAAATCCTAGAAGTACAAGCATACAGACAAAATCACAGGAAAGACAGATCACACAGTAGAGTTTCTTTGTTAGGAATGCTAGAAGCACAAGCATACAGACAGAATCACAGGAAAGACAGATCACACAGTAGAGTTTCTTTGTTAGGAATGCTAGAAGCACAAGCATACAGACAAAATCACAGGAAAGACAGATCACACAGTAGAGTTTCTTTGTTAGGAATGCTAGAAGCACAAGCATACAGACAGAATCACAGGAAAGATAGATGACAGAGTAGGGTTTCTTGATTAGGAATCGTAGAAGTACAAGCATACAGAATCACAGTAAAGACAGATGACAGAGTAGAGTTTCTTGGTTAGGAATCCTAGAAGTACAAGCATACAGACAGTACACGAATCACAGGAAAGACAGAATCACAGGAAAGAAATAATCAATGAAAGGACAGATGACATAGTAGAGTTTCCTGTTTAGGAATCCTCTGGAATACTGTAAGTCTGATACACTGACATTCAGGTCTGAGCTGTGAATGGGCTCGCATGCGTGTGACTGAGGTTGATGTAGACCGTCCTCCTAACCAGCTACCAAGTCAGCATCTCCGCTGATACTGTGTTACAGAGCTCTCTGTCCCCTCTCCCAACTCAGAAACCCCAGTGGGGGTGCAAGGCGGCAACTTTACATCTGCTGCAGGATACAGTGATCTTTGGAACCTTGGTCAAGCTGGGTACAAGAGGTACCTTCAGATCTTGCTCTGTGGCACAGTTCAGTGTAGCCATCTGTTGTATCATTGCCTTGTGTACAGATTTATCTCTGAGTACAGTTCAGAGTACACATCTATAATATCATTGCAATGTCATCTATAATAACATTGTAATGTCATGTATAATAACATTGAAATATCATCTATAATAGCATTGCAATGTCATCTATAATATCATTGCAATGTCATCTATAATATAATTGTAACATCATCTAAAATAGCATTGTAATGTCATCTATAATATTGTCATGTCATCTATAATATTGTTATGTCATCTATAATATCATTGTAATGTCACCTATAATATCATTGTTATGTCATCTATAGTATCATTGTCTGTCATCTATAATATAATTATAATGTCACCTGTAGTATCATTGTCATGTCATCTAAAATATCAATGTAATGTCATCTAAAATAGCATTGTCATGTCATCTAACATACCATTGTCATGTCATCTAAAATAGCATTGTCATGTCATCTATAGTACCATTGTCATGTCACCTATAATATCATTGTCATGTCATCTATAATATTGTCATGTCATCTGTAATATCATTAGCATGTCATCCATAATATCATTGTCATATCATCTATAATATCATTGTTATGTCATCTAGGGATTCCAAATGTTGCTGTTATGTAGCCAGGGGCGGGTTGGGGTGAGCACCCAACCTTGCATAAATACTCCAATGGCTTTCATCACCACTGCAGCAAAAGTCATACTCCTGGCCTTCTCATGGCGGACCTGTTTTAACTAAGACGAGAAGGGGCTGCGGCAAGTCACTGGCGCCGAGAAATAACCAGACCGCTCTAGATATGTATGCACGTACATGCAAGCGCAGACACATGTGTGCATGCCTACACACCTAAACTCAAGTAAAACCACAGTTTGCTTTAGGAAAGGAAAGGTGCTGAAGACGGCGGCAACCAGCCAGGAGGCGCACCACAGAAATCAGGATGCCACGCAAATCACGCCATGAAATATGTCAACTACTGCTAAATGTTATGATGCTCACCCTGTTTTGTACCCCTAGGCAGGCGCAGTGCCAGGCCCTATGCCTTGAAAGGGTCCAACCACAACTACTGGAGGTCCTTCTCAAATGTCCTGTGGAGCCAGGCGACCTGAGAATAGAGTGTCTGGCCATACCAAACAAAACTAAAAATAATGCACTGGAATGCAGAGGGAGTCAGCAACAAAAAACATAGAACTAGAAAACATCTTGGACCAAGAAAACGTAAGCGTATGTTGCTTGCAAGAAACTCACCTCAACGAAAATATAGCCTTCAAAATCAGAGGCTACCAGTGTTACCGATCTGACTGAAAGGACAGGAGAAAAGGTGGGATACTTACCCTTGTAAAAAATAACACCACTGCTTCCCAAATCGAAGTCTATATGGAAGGGGCTGAGTATCAGACACTTAAACTTAAGACAGGCAATACAGACCTACATCTGATCAATTACTACTGTCCAAGTGACCGCCCACAGGCACTGGACACACTACCATTAACAGAAAAAATGATTGTGTGTGGCGACTTCAACAGCCACTCGCAGAGCTGGGGCTATGATCACATGGACCAGAGAGGAGAGAGACTAGAAGACTGGCAGGATGAGAATAGATTCATTTTGATTAACAAGCCGTCCGACCCACATACTTTCTACTCGAGATCATGGCACACTACAACTACACCTGACCTGGCTTTTAATTCACCAGACCTGGAGTGGAACATTACACGAATTGTTGGGAAACAACTTGGTGGCAGTGACCACCGGCCAGTCTTTCTAACTAGAAAATGAGCTTGTAAGTGAAAGCAGCACCCTCTCGAGGTGGAACTACAAGAAAACAGACTGGACAATGTACAAGCATCGCACCAGCATAATGGTTAGAAACCTGAATACTGAGAAAGACATAAATAAAGTAATGCATACTACAGGCAGCACAAGCAACAGTACCAAGAGGAGCCCTGTAAACATTATAAACCCTACTGGAGTAGTGAACTGGAACAGTTGCATAATGATGTGGAAGTGTGTAGATAGCAAGCAGAAGCCAAACCCAGCCAAGAGCACCACACTAAATACCAGCACGCAAAAGCCAAATTTCAAAGGGCCAAGCAGCAGGCTAGACGGAAAAGATAGCAGGAGAAAACAGAGTCACTGAACTTTGAAAGAGAGACAAGGAAGTTGTGGAAGCTAATAAAACAACTTAACAATGAGGGCACAGGGAGAAATTCAAAAATTGCACTACATAAAGATGGAAACATCTTAACAGGAAAGCAAGCAGCTGACCATTTTGCAGACTCATTCACACAAGATAACAACATCGGAATTAGCCCAGAGAAACAAGAGATTCGAGAGAAATGGCAACATACAGGACAGAATGAAACAGTACATGAGGTTCTGGAGGCACCAATCACAATCAGCGAACTGGAGCTAGCCATATCAAAACTGAAAATGAGAAAGTCACCAGGAGCTGATGGTATCTCCAATGAAATAATCAGAAACCTAGGAACAGAGGCCAAAGCAAAGCTGTTGCAGATTTTCAATAACAGCTGGACTTTAGGCAGTGTTCCACAAGCCTGGAGAGAAGCAATCATGATACCCCTCCTAAAATCAGGGAAAGATAGTTCCATTGCCTCCAGCTATAGACCAATTAGCCTCACAAGCTGTCTCTGCAAAACAATGGAGCGCATCATCAATCACAGACTTCAGTGGTACATTGAAAGTGAAGACATCCTTGTGCCACTGCAGGCTGGCTTTAGACAGTGCTACTCTACGGAAGATCAGACAACCTACCTCTCTCAAGAAATTGAGGATGCATTCCAAGAGAAGAAGCTGGTGCTTGCTACATGGATAGATCTGAAGAAAGCCTTTGACAAAGTCTGGAAAGAAGGTCTGATGAAGAAACTGAGAAACTATAAAGTGAGTGGAAGATTGTACAAATGGGTGAAAGCATACTTGCTCAACAGAAGAGCCCGAGTACAGATAGACGGACTCAAGAGCAAGAAAGTACTACTGCAGCACAGTGTTTCCCAGGGCAGAGTCTTGTCCCCCACACTTTTTCTAATCTTCATCAATGATCTTGTTGCTAATCTACCACATGGAATTATAGCAGCAATGTACGCCGATGACCTGGTTCTATGGAGCACAAATGAACATGCATCAGTGGCCACCAGATTGCTACAAAGAGCTGTAGATGCATTTGTTGCATGGGCAAATAAATGGTGTGTCAGCATAAACACTGACAAGTGCAGCACCACTCTATTTAACCTCTCTCCAAAACAAAAGGCAGGGATCATCCAGATAAATGGAATACCCCTTAGAGAAGATAAAGAACCAACATACCTTGGAGTAACATTTGATGGCAGGCTGACATGGAGAAAGCACATCAACAAAGCAGTAGCAAAAGCAAGAAGGAAAAAGCCTTCCTGAGAAAACTAAGTGGAACCACATGGGGAGCCAGTGGGAAAATACTTAACAAAGTTTATCAACAGAGTATACGACCACACCTGGAATACGGGTCAACTGTGTGGTGTTCAGCATCAAAAACCACACTACAAGAGCTGGACAAGGTGCAAAATCAAGCACTTGTCACCACAGGAAGGATGAGATCAACACCTATAGTGGAGATGGAGAAGGTGGGGAGGACACAAGCACTGAAAGAGCGCAGAGATACGAAAACGCTAATACAAGCAGAGAAGTTCCTCAGCTTCCCAGGCCACCCTATGAAGAACAGATTTCTTCTTCTTCTTCTGCGTTCATCCGGAGTTTTTTTTTCCAGGATGTGATTGCGTTGTGCCTGTTTACAGCAGAGCTGCATTCTTGTGCCGTTAGGCCGACACATCCGACTTCTGCGGGCATTTGTTGACCGGGTTAACTTTCCCGGGGTGAAGAACAGATTTGAAAACTTAGCTATGGGGTGGTTGAAAAGAAACAGTTTTATCCACTAGGCCAAACGTCTCTGCAGAGAAACCACCGATCTGCCCACAGTTGGTATCCCCCTGAAAACTATTCCAGAGCGAACTCCATGGAAAGATGAACATAGACTATCACTACAAATCAAGACAAAAGTGAGAGGAGTATTTGATAAGGAAGAACAGAACAGTGTACAGCGCAGAACAGCCACTCTCAGCTTCCTTGATGAAGAATACCCACAGGACCTCTGGATCCGAGTCTACACAAATGGGTCAGTACAAAATGCTGTTCGAAATGGAGGAGCGGGAGTATACAAACAGAAGAGCACATACTCCAAGACTGCCCAAAATACAACATTTCTAGGCAAACCTTCTGGCCTAGAGAGATGACAGTGGAAGATAAACCCTATGGACCGCTGAGTGAACTAAAAACGACAGTTAAATTCATACAAGAGACAACATTACAGTCATAGACATATTTCAAGCGAACGAAAGAAGAAAAGAAAAATGTCATCTATAATAACATTGTAATGTCATGTATATTAACATTGTAATATCATCTATAATATCACTGTAACATCATCTATAATATCATTGCAATGTCATCTATCATATCCTTGTCATCTATAGTATCATTATCATGTCAGTCTATAGTATCATTGTCATGTCATCTATAATAGCATTGCAGTGTCATCTTTAATAGCATTGCAGTGTCATCTTTAATAGCATTGCAGTGCCATCTATAGTATCATTGTCATGTCATCTATAGTGTCATTGTCAGATCATCTATATTATCATTGTCATGTCATCTATATCATCATTGTCATGTCATCTATAGTGTCATTGTCAGATCATATATAGTATCATTGTCATGTCAACTATAGCATCATTGTCATGTCATCTATAGTATCATTGTCATGTAATTGATAGTATCATTGTCAGATCATCTATAGTATTGTTGTCATGTCATCTATAGCATCATTGTCATGTCATATATAGTATCTTTGTCATGTAATCGATAGTATCATTGTCATGCCATCTATAGTATCATTGTCAGATCATCTATAGTATCATTGTCATGTCATCTATAGCATCATTGTCATGTCATCTATAGTATCACTGTCATGTAATCGGTAGTATCATTGTCATGTCATCTATAGTATCGTTGTCATGTCATCTATAGTATCATTGTCATGTCATCTATAGCATCATTGTCATGTCATCTATAGTATCATTGTCATGTCATCTATAGTATCATTGTCATGTAATCAATAGTATCATTGTCATGTAATCAATAGTGTCATGTCATCTATAGTATCGTCAGATCATCTATAGTATCATTGTCATGTCATCTATAATATTATTGTTGTGTCATCTATAATATCATTGTCATCATCCACCAAGTGCTGATTGGTCTATACAGTGTCAGGTCTAGCACAATAAATCCACTATACCATCATCATCAAGTGCCCTGCCACCTGGGGTAGGCGTTCATGTTTCTCCACAGGTCTCGGTCTTTGATGTTTTGGTCAATGCTGCTGGTGATATTCCTCCATGCCACTGTCTCAATCCATCCAGCATCATTTCTCTTGATTGGCCTCTGCCTCTCTTACCCTTGATCTTTCCAGTTGTCACAATGTTCTCCATTGCCTCTGTTCTCATCACATGACCAAAGAAAGCTGTTTGTCTCTTTCTTATTGTTGTATATAATGTTCTAGTTCAGTGGTTCTCAACCGGTGGGGGATTTCCCCTCAGGGGGGAATTTTAGGGTTTCCATGGGGGGGGGGTAAGATTATTTTTAGATTGCGTTAATACAAGAACCGATAACTTGATATTGTTTTTTCCTTCATATTTTACGGTTCTGTACATATCATACTTCTGAAATTCATTTTATAACGTAAGTAGATCCGCAAATCACGTTTTATGTAGATGTCTAGACTTGTTTTAGTATGTGCTATTAAATTTAGCTTCAATTATTACGTATACTGTGTAGGGGCAGGGGGAAATTTTTAGGGGAGGAAATACGAAAAGGGGGAATGACGTCCTAAAAATATGATAAGGGAGGAGAATGACGTCTTAAAAATATGGTTGAGAACCACTGTTCTAGTTTCATTAGCCTCTTTCAGGAAATCATCATTAGTTACTCTGGCAGTCCAAGGTGTTCGCAACATTCATCTCAGGAACCACATCTCTGTTGCTACCAATGTCTTCCTAATTCAGTTATTTACATTCCAAAATTCAATGCCATACAGCAAAACTGGTTCTATATAGCACTTCAGCGCTCCCTGTCTTACATTCAATAATAGTGACGTATCACATAAGCTATTTGTCATTTTCTGAAATGCAGCTTTTGCTTGCCCTATTCTGCTGCTAATCTCTGTTGTGCACCTTCTGTCTGATGTTATAAATGCCACTGGGCATCTTGTATTAAGGCATGTAATAGCATCCTTGACTGAGTTGTTGATTATGAATGTTTGACTCAGACTCCTTACCATCCCCAGGCCAACTCTGCACCTGTTTGGACATGTCCACGAAGGCAATGGAGTCATCACAAGAAAGGGAGTCACATTCTCAAACTCATCCTACGCCTCCATGAAGAGACCTCATGTTTTTGACTTCTACACAGGATTCTAGTGAGATGAATGTTCAGAGAAACTATATCAACCAGGTCTTCTGTTGAGCATCTCTCCTCACCCTTCACCGTTCTGAGTTTCAGATGCACCTATTCGGGGCATCTACTCTTCACATGTGATGTTAGGAAAGCCACAAAATCTGATACAAGTGTTGGGGAGACTCAGAGCATCTGTTTCTTATTTCTGATGTTAGGAAAGCCACAAGATCTGATAAAAGTGGTGGGGAGACTCAGGGCATCTGTTTCTCTTTTCTGATGTTAGAAAAGCCACAAGATCTGATGCAAGCAGAGGTGCCACTTCCACCAAGTGTAGAAGAAAGCTCTTTAGTTGTGCTGTAGTTTATAGTTGAAGTATGGAACGGTTAACGTAGCTGTGCTTCATACAATAATTATATGATACGTAGCGTATGTTCGTCTGTTACCATTTACTTAATGTGGTACAGAACATGTTTGTCTGTCGCTGTTATACATATGTTTCTGTGTGACAAAGTGTGTGGTTAGCTTACATATCATATAAATAACATATGCACCATATATATATATATATATATATATATATATATATATATATATATATATATATATATATATATATATATATATATATATATATATATATATATCACTGTTAGATGTTTTTCTATTTCCAATATACAGAACATTGTCTGCCTATCACTATGTGCATAACATGATACATATCATATGTTTGTATACCTTCGTGCACATAACATGAAACATAACATGTTTGTAAACCTCCATGCACATAACATGATACATATCATATCCCTTCGGAGTCCTGGCTAAAGTCAGTAGGATCGCCGATTCCTCCGAAGTCGGAGAGTGTCTGCCTGTACGGCGAGGAACCACCAGTCTGCACACCAATAAGCCAGACATGGGACAACGGATACTCACGCAAACCTCAGGTCCTGTATGACATCACACTGATGTTTGACAACAGGATGCCTTCATCCGACATACAGGACTTCGTGTTGGAGCTCAAGCCAACGAACACAAGCAAGCAAGCATATGTTTGTATACCTTCATGCACATAACATGATACATATCATATGTTTGTATACCTCCATGCACATAACATGTTTGTATACCTCCATGCACATAACATGAAACATAACATATGTTTGTATACCTCCATGCACATAGCATGAAACATAACATATGTTTGTATACCTCCATGCACATAGCATGAAACATAACATATGTTTGTATACCTCCATGCACATAGCATGACACATAACATGTTTGTATACCTCCATGCACATAACATGAAACATAACATATGTTTGTATACCTCCATGCACATAGCATGAAACATATCATATGTTTGTATACCTCCATGCACATAACATGAAACATAACATATGTTTGTATACCTCCATGCACATAACATGAAACATAACATGTTTGTATACCTCCATGCACATAGCATGACACATAACATATGTTTGTATACCTCCATGCACATAACATGATACATAACATATGTTTGTATACCTCCATGCACATAACATGATACCTATCATATGTTTGTATACCTTCATTCACATAACACGATACCTATCATATGTTTGTATACCTTCATGCACATAACATGATACACATCATATGTTTGTATACCTTCATGCACATAACATGATACATATCATATGTTTGTATATGTCCATGCATGTAACATAAAAAACAGCATATGTTTGTATACCTCCATGCATATAATATGAAACATAACATATGTTTGTATACCTGCATGCACATAACATGAAATATATCATTTGTTTGTCTATCTCTTGTACATATCATATGTTTGTCTAAATCAAGAATGTGGGTATCTTTTGTTTGTACATTAACATAACACATCTTGATGTGCGTGTATCGGCCACCAAGCAGCATATCATGACACTGTGGCCGTGTATGCGTGCTGTTTGCTCAGAATATTCTGTTTGCCATATCTGCTGTTTTGTTGTTTTTAAAGTTAAATAAGATAGATTGTCAAGTTTGAATAAAATTGTCTGTTTGGTTTGTATATGATTGTATGTTTGATTTGTATATCCAGTCTATTAGAGTGTATGTGTAGTTTGCATTGCGGTGAAATTAGACAAGATAACTTTCTCGCAATAAAAATGTTTTTGTCACATATGCAACAATAGGTTTGAGTGCCAGAGAGGAGGAGGAGAAACTGGGTTACATTTTCCATGTTTTTTGTCACATACGTAACAACAATAAGTATTAGTTCAATCAAGTAAGAATAAGAAAATGATGAGAGTTATACTGTACATGTTTTTTGTCATAAACATGAAAACAAGAGGGAGAGACATTAACTATACATCTGAGTGCGGACAAGGAAGAAGAGGAACTGTATGATTTTGTGGTTGGGGGGAGGGGGAACATGTCAGTTTGGCCAGCTTTCAGTTTGTAGAAATGTGAATTTGAAGTCTCGAGTAGTGTGTGTGTGGAGAGTGGACTTGGAAGTCTAGGGTATAGTTTTCTGGAGTCCAGAAATGGTGGTATGGGAGACATGAGATTAACTACCATTACTGAACACTGCAATACTTGATAATGAAACTGGTCATGACACTT
Organism: Cepaea nemoralis; assembly: GCA_014155875.1. Taxonomy (NCBI): domain Eukaryota; kingdom Metazoa; phylum Mollusca; class Gastropoda; order Stylommatophora; family Helicidae; genus Cepaea; species Cepaea nemoralis. The sequence goes on along the minus strand of JACEFZ010003737.1, from coordinate 220,397 downwards.
TTGTTGTTGCCAACATTGAGGCAAACTTTGCCATATGCAACTTGTGACAGCATCTCTTATTATTCCTGCTGGTGATATTTCTGTTTTTCTTTTGTATACCATTTTATTGTTTTGATTTCTGGTTGCCAGATGTGATAAATTTCTATTTTTTATTGTACATAAATGCCATTTTTAACCTACGACATTGCTAGTTGGCATTTGTGGTTATGATTTTTTAACCATTTTGAATTGCCTGTGTGATGTGGGCATTTGTTATCATGTGCTTGTTGTATCAGATTATCTTTTGACAGATTCATTTCAACTGTCATCCCTCTTCCAGTATGTTGGTTGTTGTCATAGATTTAAATGATTTGTTGTTTGTCCAGTTTGACAAGCTATTCTTTGATAGACTGACCTCAAATCTATGTTCCCTCATTGACTGACATCAGGTTATTGTTCCCTCATTTACTAACATCAAGTTATTGTTCCCTCATTGACTGACATCAGGTTATTGTTCCCTCATTTACTAATATCAAGTTATTGTTCCCTCATTGACTGACATCAGGTTATTGTTCCCTCATTTACTAACATCAAGTTATTGTTCCCTCATTGACTGAAATCAGGTTATTGTTCCCTCATTTACTAACATCAAGTTATTGTTGTTCCCTCATTGACTGACATCATGTTAGTGTTCACTCATTGACTGACATCAAATTATTGTTCCCTCATTGACTGGCATCAAGTTAGCATTCCCTCATTGACTGACATCAAGTTATTGTTCCTTCATTGACTGTCATCAAATTATTGTTCCCTCATTGACTGACATCAAGTTATTGTTCTCTCATTGACTGACATCAAGTTATTGTTCACAATTTCTGGTGATTCAGACATGGAACAATTTCTGGTGATTCCAGATATGTGAACAATTTCTGGTGACACAGACCTGTGAAAAGTTTCTGGTGACTAAGACATGTGAACAATTTCTGGTGACTCAGACATGCAAAATTATTATAAAAAAGCTCTGGGGCCAAGATCTGTGAGATGAGATCCAGCATTGTTACATTGCACATGTTAACTTTGTGCATATCATATGTCAACATATCAATGACGACTGTCTTGTATGCTAAGTGATTGTGACAAGTGACATTTGCATATATATATATATATATATATACATATATATATATATATATATATATATATATATATATATATACATATACAGCCTTTTCGAATGACATTGTCTTGTTTGTACACATTGAAATATGTCATATACTTGAATATATTGTAGCCAGTGGCCACTTTCTACTTGTACTGTATATTTACATATATACCCTTCTCTGTCTCAAGTGCAGTGTCCAGTTTAACTGTTTATGTACATTTAGATCTTTCACAAACACATTTTAATCTTTCATAGACATAAAAGGTAACAACGCATGTCATCAATTATAGGAGGCTTCAGGAAAATACAGTTACAGACGAATTCAATCAAGAAATTAAAATATTGCATAAGAACATCCTTGATGAATATTCAAGCTAAGGAATGGACAATTTTCAAGGTTGCCATGCTCGACACACTGGAAAATAAATGTGAAACTAAGAAAGTAGGGCAGGACAAAAGATTAAGAAAAACTTGGTGGAACAATGAAGTTAAAGATAGCATATTCAAAAAGAAGGTAGCTTTCAAAAGTGGATCACAACTAAATCTGAACAAGACTATGTTATTTATAGAATAGCACGACGAAATGCCAAACGAACAATTAGAGCATCTAAAGATGAATCCTGGAGAATATACGGTGAACAGATGACAACCCTTAGCAAAAACTACCCAAGAGAATTTATAAACGTGTCATTACAATGAGAAACAGAGATGCAAGCTACAACCCAACCGCTGTCATAAACAGCAAAAGAGGTATACCAATATTTATTCCACAACAAAGACTAGCAAGGTGGGCAGAATACTTTCGAGAACTACTTAACCCCACACATAATAACATAGAAAACCTCACTTTTGTGCCTAAAAGCCATGGACAACAAGAACCAAATTTCATCCCTGCAGAAGTCAAAGCAGTTATACAGAAAAGTCCAAATAGCAAATCACCATGGTCCTAGATGGAATAACCACAGAAGCTATTCAGGCCTGTGGGGAAACAGGAGTTAAATGGCTAACAAGACTTTTTAATATAGCATGGGAAGAAAGAAAAGTCCCAGATTGGCAGCAGGAAATAATAGTACCAATATGGAAAAAGAAAGGCAATATGAGAGAGTGCGAAACATACAGAGGAATATCACTCCTGAGCCATATAGGGAAAATGTATGCAAAACTATTGGAACAAAGAGCTAGACCAATAGTTGAACAACAGTTAAGCAAAGTACAATTCAGTTTTCAAAAGTTTACGGACCATCCTTGAAGACTATGGGATACAAGGACAATTGCTAGAAAACATCATAGCCATGTACCACTCGAGCCGAAGTGCAGTAAGAACACAAGAAGGTATGTCAGATATGTTCACAGTCAATACAGGAGTGAGACAGGGATGTGTGCTCTCTCCTCTGCTATTTAATATCTACATGAACAGAATATCCAAAGAAGCAGGCCTTGACAGAACAGATTCAGAAAATTTAGAACTCTTTACTCCAGAAGAAACAACTGATTCACAGGAAATAAATGGCCTTCTATTTGCAGACGATCAGTGCCTGTTTTACAGCGGTGAGGGCAGACTACAAAATCATATTAATAATCTGAGTTCAACATGCAGGAGTTACAATATGAGCATAAATACAGCCAAACCCGAAGTAATGCAAGTTAGCAGATCGCCGGGCCCACTAAGTATACAGTTAAATAGCACAACTCTTAAAGAATTCTAATATCTTGGAAGTATGATCACAGAAGATGGCAGATTGGACAGAGAAATCAAAATCAGATGTCAAAAAGCTTGTGCACTTAATATCAACTATCACCCTTACTGAAACATCCAAATATACCCATGTCCGCAAAACGACAGATAATAAACAGCATATTTACACCAATCCTATGCTGCCAATCTCAAATTTGGACTTTATCCAAATCACACTCTTGCAAAATCAACACCTGCAAGATGGGATGCCTGAGGAGAGCTGCCAACTTAATAATCCGAGACCGAGTAAGAAATGCTGTTATCAGACAGACAGTGGGATCAACACCTTGTGCTACATTTATTGAAAGACAGAAGATCAAGTGGTTTGGCCATGTTGTTAGAATGCAACACCAGCAGCTATCATCACTGGCCTTACATCAAAGATCATCTGCGATGAGACTAAGAGGACATCCAAGAAGAAAATGGATTGACAACATCAAAGACTTGTACAATCACACGGAATGTCACTATCCAGTGCCACCCATTGGGCGCTGGCGTGCAAATTATTCCTCCCTACGATGCTTAACGGCATAAATCGAAGATGATGATGATGATGATAGACACATTATCCTTTTTGTCCAGTTTTACTGTCTTTGTATATTTAAATCTTTCATAGACACATGCTGTTGTGTCGAGTTTTACTATGTACATTTAAATTTTTCATAGACACATCCTATTGGGTCCAGTTTTACTGTCTATGTACATTTAAATCTTTCACAGATACATTATCCTGTTGTGTCCCGTTTTACTATGTGCATTTAAATCTTTCATAGACACATGCTGTTGGGTCCAGTTTTACTGTCTGTATATTTAAATCTTTCATAGACACATACTGTTGTCCAGTTTTACTGTCTATGTACATTTAAATCTTTCATAGACACTTATCCTGTTTGGTCCAGTTTTACTATGTACATTGAAATCATTCATAGACATGGTATCCTGTTGTGACCAGTGTAATATGTCAGTATAAAAAAATCCTAACATATCCAAATGTGTTATATTTTTACAATTCCATGTATATTTTCATCTTGAAGTTTGATCTTCATTGTGTATGAGTACCGGTCTGCCAGGCAGCTTGTTAATCTTCTTGCCTGTTTGTACAGGTTGTGAGTAGACTTCTGTCTACTGTTTCTGCTGACAGCCATGTTTGGCTGGTAGATGTGTAAATGTTGGTATTGTCTGGCTTGTGGTTGTAATATGTGATGTTCTTTTTGTGTGACTCTACTCCCAGCCTTGCGTGTAGGGCACAATAAAAGTGAGCCTGGGGGTGTCACAGACTGTGTCAGGAAACACATACAGAACGCAGTCTGTGCCTTGAGTGTAGGGGACAATAAGAATGAGGGGGGGGGGGGGTCCACAGACTGTCCAGACTGTGCCAGGAAACACGTACAGAACGCTGTCCGTGCCTTGAGTGTAGGGGACAATAATAGTGAGCTGGGGGTGTCACAGACTGTCCAGACTGTGCCAGGAAACATGTACAGAACGCTGTCCGTGCCTTGAGGTGTACTGGGTATATAGTGATGTCCATATATGCCTGTGCCTGCACTGCCCATCACATGCCCTTGTGCCCATGTTAAGCTGAGTCACCCTGGTCAATGTTGTACAATAACTTGCCCTGTCTTGATGGTCATTACAGCAGATGATGACTGGGCTCAGCACGTTGCCTGCACAATGTGATGACTAGCCAAAACTGGTGTGTGTGTGTGTGGGGGGAGGGGGGGGTGTCTTGTTACAGGGCATAGACATAACTGGTGTGGGGTCTCTTGTTACAAGGCTCAGAACTGGGGGGGGGGGGGGGGGGGGGGGGAGAGAGAGAGAGGGTTGTTAGTGGGGACATAACTGGTGTGAGGTTAACTCTTGGTTGGCTGGACAGAACTGGTGTTGGACCTCATGCTAGTGGAGACAAGCTGTCAGACTGTCCTATATGTACTAATCAGATGTTTACTGGTCGGATTTCCATATGTACTAATCAGATGTGTACTGGTCGGACTGTCCCATATGTACTAATCAGATGTGTTCTGGTCGGACTGTCCCATATGTACTAATCAGATGTGTTCTGGTCGGACTGTCCCATATGTACTGGTCAGATGTGTACTGGTCAGATGTGTAGTACAGATTGTCCTATATTTTACAGAAAGATCTCTGTGTAAGGCAGCATAATCTCACGTACATCTCCACAGCACAAGTTTGTCTGCTTGTGTTTTTACTGCTTGCACTGTGTTGTAGTTATTGTCATCAATTTACTAGTTTCAGTGAGATGGCACTTATTCTGGGTAATTTACTTGTTTCTGTATATCACATAACATAGGTGATTTACTTGTTTATGTATGATATCACATAAAGTAGTAAATTTACTTGTTTCTGTATATCACATAAAGTAGGTGATTTACTTGTTTGTGTACGATATCACATAAAGTAGGTGATTTACTTGTTGCTGTATAGTATCACATAAAGTAGGTAATTTACTTGTTTCTGTATGATATCACATAAAGTAGGTGATTTACTTGTTTCTGTATATCACATAAAGTAGGTGATTTACTTGTTTCTGTATGATATCACATAAAGTAGGTGATTTACTTGTTTCTGTATGGTATCACATAAAGTAGGTGATTTACTTGTTTCTGTATATCACATAAAGTAGATGATTTACTTGTTTCTGTATGGTATCACATAAAGTAAGTGATTTACTTGTTTCTGTATGATATCCCATAAAGTAGGTAATTTACTTGTTTCTGTATGATATCCCATAAAGTAGGTAATTTACTTGTTTCTGTATGATATCACATAAAGTAGGTGATTTACTTGTTTCTGTATGGTATCACATAAAGTAAGTGATTTACTTGTTTCTGTATGGTATCACATAAAGTAGGTGATTTACTTGCTGCTGTATAATATCACATAAAATAGGTAATTTACTTGTTTCTGTATGTTATCACATAAAGTAAGTGATTTACTTGTTTCTGTATGGTATCACATAAAGTAAGTGGTTTACTTGTTTCTGTATGGTATCACATAAAGTAAGTGATTTACTTGTTTCTGTATGATATCACATAAAGTAGGTGATTTACTTGTTTCTGTGTGATATCACATAAAGTAGGTGATTTACTTGTTTCTGTATGGTATCACATAAAGTAGGTGATTTACTTGTTTCTGTATATCACATAAAGTAGATGATTTACTTGTTTCTGTATGATATCACATAAAGTATGTGATTTACTTGTTTCTGTATGGTATCACATAAAGTAAGTGATTTACTTGTTTCTAAATTATAGCTTTTATTTTAGATGTACATTTTTTGTTAAAATTGCTAGAACCCTAGGAAGGTTGATCGGGTCAAAAAATGCCCGCAGAAGTCGGATGTGTCGGCCTAACAGCGCTTGAATGCAGGTCTGCTGTAAACAGGCACAACGCAATCACGTCTGAAAAAACTCTCCGTATGAATCCAGAAGAAGAAGAAGAAATTGCTATAACTAGATTCTATATGATAGCACTTATTGAGGTCATTTACACATTTCTATATATAATCTGTATGTAATTTACTTGTTTCTATATGCTAACAATTACTGATGGTAATTTACTTGTTCTTATGTGCCTTTACTTATCACATACAGAGAATCTGCTGCCATTCGTGTTGTTGTATTGACCTATTCTATTTTTACTTAATTTTATCACTTGTTTGTGTTTCTTTGTGCGGTACAACAGAAAGAGAAACCTGCAAGTATTGTTTTAATATTTTTGTTTTTATTCTAGATAATCGTTTTGTCAGCTGTTCTTTATTTGGATAATATTTTGTTGATTTTTTTTCATTCCATTTAATTTTGTGTGCTTTCTTGGCAATATTTCTAGTTTTTATCTGTGTCAGATCCACTTAGGGGTTCATAAGGGTCAAAGAGAAAATGGAAAGAGTTAACAGAGTATAGACAACAAGGTAAAATGGGAATAGGCTGGAACATGGAGGTAAAGGACACCATAAAACCCAGAACAACCAGTCAGGTGACAAACAGTTGGCCACAGGACAGGCTGAATCAGGTTGTGACAGAGCACACAAGCACACCACCAGATGGACCGGGCATGGTGCTCACCAAGCACTCAGTCTACAGTGGACGGTGGGTGAGAACTTAATAACATACAGTAGAAAGAGTGAGTCAGCCGGTTGTGGGTGTACATCCTTGGGGAATAAACTGTCTCTCAGCTGCCACTGTCAGTTGTGTCAAGTTCAGTCGTCTCAGCATCTGCCATGCTACAACAGTGAGCCAGTGTTGTCTGTGATGTTGTCATCCATATCATTTTCTCCCCCTTCCCCTCCCCCTTAGACCTACACTGCCGCCTCCTGGCAATGTGTGAACTTCCTGTGTGTAGTTGTCAACCGGACCACAATGATCAGGTGATTGTTCACTCTGGTGCCTCATGTATGTTTATGACAAGATTGTCAGAGATCAAGCATTTATCCAGAAAACTGATGCCCATGGCACATTCTGGCCTTGTGGAAATTTGAAGACTGTGGCCACATTGCAAGTGTAGAATGGCCACAAAAGTTGCTTTTCTGTGCATTATTTTGCAAGAATTTGAACAGAGTTCTGTGTGTGTGTGTTTTTTTTTCATTTAAACTTCAGAAGTTGTGATATCAATTAAAACGAAATACAAATATTTTCTTGGGTAATTTCCCCTTGAGTTAAAAATATGTGTAAGTAATTTCCCATTGTATACCAAAAGTGCTATAAACAGGAGCAATTTCTGTGAACTATAATTCAGCACATTGACTACAGCATTGTGGATGAATGAATTGATGTTCAGTGTTTCACCCCAGGCTCTGTATCTTCTCAGCTGTAGCTTTGATAATTGTAAACATGTTTTTGTCAGTGATATACCATCTGGCAGATACAGGAATGTGCTCTTACAATAACTATATACAAATATATGATATAGTCACAGCTACAATTATTAAAACATGTCACTATGTAATAATTATGTAACTAATAAAATGAAAGTGTCAACTAACAGCCAGGTTCTCACTTTCTAAGACATTTTATGCCTTTTTCTTGTAAATTTATATGTAGCAGCGCTCACCAAATCTGACACCCTACATTGCATCAACGTCTTTGGGCAGAGTAGTGCAATTGGGAGGGTACAAGCCTTACCCTAGTACAAGGAAATGCAACCCAAAGACTAAATGTCATCATAGGGCAGACCAGTCCCTAAGCCTTGGTCTAGGATGGAAGCTCCAACAGGCGGACAGTTTAATGATTATTGCTTTGATGATCCGGCAGCTTCTGCATGTTTGTCTTGTTCCAGACGTTGGTGTTACTTTCTTCTGGAGTAAACTAGACATGCAGGCTGAGAGAGAGGTTATGCTGCATGGGCAACATATGGTCTCTGTAATAAACTAGGCGCAGGCCGAGAGAGAGATCATGCTGAATGGGCAACACATGGTCTCTGGAGTAAACTAGTAGACAGGCAGAGAGAGAGAGAGATTACGCTGCATGGGCAACATATGGTCTCTGGAGTGAACTAGGCAGGCCGAGAGAGAGATCATGCCGCATGGGCAACACACGGTCGCTGGAGTAAACTAGGCAGGACAAGAGAGAAATGCTGCATGGGCAACACATGGTCTCTGGAGTAAACTAGGCAAGCAGAGGGAGAGAGAGACATCATACTGCATGGGCAGCACATGGTCTCTGGAGTAAACTAGGCAGACTAAGAGATAGATCATGCTGCATGGGCTACACATGGTCTATGGGGTGAATTAGACAGGCTGAAAGAGGGATCATGCTGCGTGGGCAACACATGGTCTCTGGAGTAAACTAGGCAGGTCAAGAGAGAGATCATGCTGATCATGGATTTGCTGTCTATCAAGTTCATGCTTAGCTGATTGGTTGGTTAGAAATCATAGATGTGTTGTATAAATTTCATGTTTGACTGGCTGGTTAGGAATAATGGATTTTCAGTCATCAAGTTCATGCTTGACTGGTTGGTTGGTTAGAAATCATGGGTGTGCTGTCATCACATTCAGGATTGGCTGGTTGGTTGGTTATAAATCGTGGATTTGCTGTCATCAAGTTCATGCTTGGCTGGCTGGTTGGTTAGAAATCATGGATTTGCTGTCTGTCATCAAATTCATGCTTGGTTGGTTGGAAATCGTGGGTCTGCTCTCATCAAGTTCATGTTTGGCTGGCTGGTTGGTTAGAAATATGGATTTGCTGTCATCAAGTTCATGCTTGACTGGCAGGTTGGTTAGATATCACGGATTTGCTGTCTATCAAGTTCATGCTTAGTTGGCTGATTGGCTAGAAATCATGGATTTGCTGTCATCAAGTTCATGCGTGGCTGGTTGATTGGTTAAAAATCATGGATTTTCTGTCATCAAGTTCATGTGTGGCTGGTTGATTGGTTAAAAATCATGGATTTTCTGTCATCAAGTTCACTGTTGGCTGGTTAGAAATCATGGATTTGCTGTCATCAAGTTCATGCATGGCTGGTTGATTGGTTAAAAATCACAGATTTTCTATCAAGTTCATGCTTAGCTGGCTGGTTGGTTAGGGATCATGGATTTGCTGTAATGTTTTCCGTGTTTTGTTTCACAGTGCGTTACATTTTTAGCCCAAATGATTCCCTTTTGGCCACCCACACATCCCCCCACCTACACACATCTCCCCGCACACATCCTCCACCCACCCACATATACTCGACCACCCACCCACACACCCCTAACCACTCAGCCAAACACATCCCCCACCCACACATATCCCTGCCAATCAACACATCCCGCACCTACCCATACACAAAACCTGCACCCATCCACATCCCCATCCATACAATCTTCCCAATCTTTACCAATGCCATTCAGGGACATCTAGCAGTATGGACTGCACTAGAGTTCAGAGTTGGTCACTGATGTGGCGTATATAAGCAACAAGAGTGGTAGATGCCTGTTAGGTCTGGCGTGGGTGCCGATGTATTGATTTGTCTGTTCGGGTGTGTTGGTTTGCTTATATCGGCGTATCACTGGGGTCTGTATTGTGTTGTGTGTATCTTTCCCCCGTGCATCATCAACATTGTCTATTGCCGGCACTGTTTGTTTTTTTGTTTATTTAAAACAGTTAGTGTCAGCAGCATGGGCATTCCCTGCTATCCAAGGAGGCTTCCATAATTGCAGAGCCGGCACATAGTGCTCTGAGACTGGGCTCACCCGAGGAATCTCCACATCCTGCTCATGGCTGCTTTAATTCCTCACTTCCATGTATTGGGCATTTCGTTTTGCCACTGGTCACTCCCTACACAAGCCAGGGATGGACAGCCAGCAGACAACATCCACTCATCAAGCTTTCACTTCTGACTTCCACGTGATGGATTCGCTAGCCAAGCTTTCCATTTCATTTTCATGTTTTTGAGACGTTTTCCCACCTTTGACTATGCTCACTCTATGAGTGTAGATACAGACTTTCATAGTAACCCCTTCGTGCGGCTGGACCGCTTTGCCACCTTAAGTATCGCTCACAAGGTAGGCTACATGTGCTGCCGAGTGACGTGGGAATACGCTCACTCTGAGTGTAGATACAGACTTTCATCGTAACCACTTCGTGCGATTGGACCGCTTTGCTACCTTAAGTATCGTTCACGAGATAGGTTACATGTGCTGCCGGCTCAGCACACTACCTCCATGCATCAGAGAGCGAGTAGCGGCCAGGCCCTATCATCCGGGGATCCCTCATATCCCCCAGCTGAGAGCCTTCGAACATGTATCTGAACTAAGCATGTAGCGTGCTCAGCATCTCACCTCCATTTCGGCCCGGCTCTCACATCCGTGGGTTTATAGCTTAGAGGCGTTCAGCCATATCCATCAGCTGAGAGCCTTCGAGTATGTGTCCGGAGCAGCAGGTTGTCTCTCTCCTGGTCTGGCCCCTAACCCAAGTCCTGTCCGACATATAGTTGCGCTTCCATCGGCTTAGCTCTTGGTGTCATTGGAACATGCAAGCGCCCCCCCCCCCCCCCCCCCCCCCCCCCATGTGTCTCCACCTTGCCGCGGTGGTGGGCACCGTTCATATATGCGGTCTATAAATTCTGAACTATTCCAGTATAATGTGTGTTGTATATTGTTCTAAGTTGTGGTACCATGTGTGCTATGTAGCATAAAGCTAGTTTGTGTTGTATGCTATGTAATGTGTTGATGAAATGTCTATCTTTTATAGTTGTAAGAGGTGATGACGTCATAAGCTGAATCACCCACTCCAATATTGATCACATCTTATTGATAGTGACTTCATTAACGCGAACAAAGGCTCACTGTGTGGTATTAATAACTTTCTTCTCCACACTGAGTGCATCTGGGGTGCATGACCATTAGGAGCAAACAACGATACAACAGCTGAGGGGTGGAGTATCAACTACAAGGCAAAATGGCGTCAGGAATAGCGTAATATACAAGACATAAGCTCATCGGTTGTCCGTTCCAGCACGGCTGACAAATAGGCACTCACTAAGTCCTCACATTGCTCACTCAAACACACATATTTGATAATAAGTCACTGACATAGACAAAAATTTAACCAATGAAAACCGACACAAACAATGAAAAACTGACACAACCAAAAGCTGCAAATGTAAACATCGAAATGTTAACAGACAACTTAAAATGGCACAACTACTAAAAACAATTAGACAACAGCAAAATGATCCAAACAATGAAAACTTAAACAACCAATGAAAACCGACACAAACAATGAAAACCTGGCACAATGACAAACTGACACAAATGTCAAAATGTAACACACACAAATAAAATCAACAACTACCGAAAAATGACAATGGCAAAATGACCCAAACAATGAAAACTGAAACAACCAATGAAAACTGCTGGCACAAACACTGAAAACTGACACAATCACTTAATGAGACACCTAAGGAAAACAAGACATCCAAGTGCAAACGTCAAAATGTTTTTTTTTTTTTTTTAAATGCAGAGAGAGAGAGAGAGAGAAAGAGCCCTGGACTTGCTACCGAAATACCATCTATGACAACCAGATTGGTGTAGAGACTGTCCCCTGGACTTGCTACTGAAGTACCATCTACAAGGGAAGGGGCTGTGTTGCAGAGCTCTCCTTCCCCACTTCAATCTCAGTTAACCAGTGGCTGGTGCAGAGCTCTCCTTCCCCACTTCAATCTCAGTTAACCAGTGGCTGGTGCAAAACTACGACTGGAGCTGTTCACCTGGGAAAATGCTTCAACGGATTTGATGACACACAGCAAGTAGAATTGTACCACACAAGTAGGTATTAACCACACAAAGTGGGTTTGTACCACACAAAAAGTAGGTTTCTACCACACAAAAAGTAGGTTTATACGACAAAAAGTTTGTTTGTACCACACAAAAAGTAGGTTTGTACCACACAAAAAGTAGGTGTATACTACACAAAAAGTAGGTTTCTACCATACAAAAACTAGGTTTGTAGCACATGAGAACTAGGTTTGTACCTCACAAATAGGTTTGTACTACACAAAAAGTAGGTTTGTTTCACACAAAAGGTAGGTTTGTACCACACTACATGTAACATCTCTCATGATTTGTGTGACATATAACATCTCATGTAATTTAGTGTGGCATGTAAACCATTGCGTGATACATAAGCCCTCATGTGATTTAAGGATATGTAGCTCACCATGTGATTTAGTGTGACATGTGACATGTAACCCTTCATGTGACTAAGTTTGTCATGATCCATGTGGGTTAGTGTAACATGTAGCTCAATGTGGTTTTAGTATACCTCATCATGTGATTTAGGACTCATGTGATTTAGTGTGATGTATGACTCGTGTGATTTAGTGTGATGTATAACTCATCATGTGATTTAGTGTGATGTATGACTCATCATGTGATTTAGTGTGATGTATAACTCATCATGTGATTTAGTGTGATGTATGACTCATCATGTGATTTAGTGTGACTCATCAAATAAACAGAAAACACATTTCAGTTACAAATATATACAGTTTATTTTCTCCAACACCTGGATACACAGACAAGATACACGTGTTGACTTCTGAGAAACAGTCATGACACTGGAAATTTCCCACTGAACTCTCCGTGACTCAATAATTTACCTGTGTGACAAGCACAAATTTCTACTGCAACAAAGAAATTTGGCAAGCACCACTTCTCCACCTCACAAGCTAACGGACTTGGTGACTCTGAAGCCAACATTTCTGTGACAGGTACACAAGATTCTATGCAAATTCTGCCATCAAATGTGACTCAATAGATACAGTTCAGCAAGCGCCTCATTACAGGACACACCATGGTAGAATATTACCAGTTTGTAGCGGGCCATAATCAATCTTCTATGCTGGACACAAGCTACCCAGCATTTGATTCATTCATTTTCAAACAAACATTGCCCACAAACATGTTTGTTTCATTCACACATCACATTTAATGTCAGTGAACAGACAATAATCCCCCTAAAAATGCCAGCTGGCAGACAGACATGTCAATCTGGCAGTTTGGTCATCAACTGCCTACAATGGCAACAAATATATGCCAGGTCAATGAAATGTAGAGCAAAATAATCATTGGACAAACATAACTCTCTCAGTTAGCAACTTTAATAAAACAATTCTCATGTCTCAACAAAGTGCCCTAACAACAAAGTGCCCAAAAACAAACACACACACACACAGAGTACACGATGGCTGAAAGTCACTGGCCACCACCAGGGCATCATCTCAAAATGGTGTCGTCAATCTCCTCCACCGGAGACTCTGGCTGGCCAGCCATTTTCTTCAGTGAACGTGAGAGCACTTCCTTGAGCGAGTCCTGCATGCCCACGTCCAAAGATACCAGGATGTTCTGTGTGGATGCAAATCATGGACATTGGTTGAGTATACACAAAACAGCACTGAACAAATCTAAGAGATATAGAGCCAGCAACAGAGAACAAAGACAGACACAGAAATAAAACACATGTGAGAGAGAGAGAGTGATTGGACGAGTGGTCATCAAGCGTGTGTGATAGAGAATGAGTGAGAGAGAGAGGCAGAGAGTGATTGAATGAGTGGTCATCAGGCGGGTGTTATAATGAACAAGTGAGAGAGAGAGGCAGAGTGTGATTGGATGAGTGGTCATCAGGCGGCTGTGATAGAGAACGAGTGAGAGGCAGAGAGTGATTGGACGAGTGGTCATCACGCGGCTGTGATAGAGAACGAGTGAGAGAGAGAGAGTGAGAGAGAGAGAGTGATTTTGGACGAATGGTCATCAGGCAGGTGTGATAGAGAACGAGTGAGAGAGAGAGGCAGAGAGTGATTGGACGAGTGGTCATCATGCGGCTGTGATAGAGAATGAGTGAGAGAGAGGCAGAGAGTGATTGGAGTGGTCATCAGGTGGCTGTGATAGAGAACGAGTGAGAGAGTGACTGGATGAGTGGTCATCAAGCGGGTGTGATAGAGACAGCGATCTGGTGTGCAAGTGTGCGTGTGTGTATATACATTCCACTCCTATGTGTATGATGTATTTATACTCCACCCCTACATGTGACTACATGCCACCTACTGTGTATGTTTGTCTATATTGCACACCTAAGTGTATGATTGTGTCTATACTCCTCGTATTTATATATTTACACTACTCATGTGTATTTGTGTTTCCACTATAACACTCCTCGTATTTATATGTTTACACTACTCTTATGTGTATTTGTGTTTCCACTATACTCCTGTGTGTACACTCGACACCTAAATTCATGATGTGTGTGTACACGCCACACCTATATTCAGGATGCGTGTGTGTGTACACTCCACGCCTATATTCATGTGTGTGTACACTCGGCACCTATATTCATGATGTGTGTCCACACTCCACACCTATATTCATATCTGTACACTCCATACCTATATTCATGATTATGTGTGTGTACACTCCATACCTATATTCATGATTATGTGTGTACACTCCACACCTATATTCATGATTATGTGTGTGTACACTCCACACCTATATTCATGATGTGTGTGTACACTCCACATCTATATGCATGATGTGTGTTTCTACACTTCACAATTGTCATGGTAGCTTATCTCATCATGTTCCTCTTGTACCTTGGGGTGTTGGTCGAGGTGAAGCATAAACAGCGGGAGAGTGCCCACTTATGGACTTCATATATTGTCACAGTCTCACATAAGGGCTGTACCAACATAAAATTAAGAGAGAGTGGAGAAGGGATAAAACTCCAGCTAAAGGGAAAGAACCGAGTCACTCGAAGGCTCGAATGATCCAGAGCCTTCTCAAAGGACCAGTCAGTGTGTCCACAGCCCCGTGGACACCGATGGGGCCCGCCGATTGCGGGGTCCACGAGAAACTCGGAGAGAGTTACCACCCGTGTCGGATTGCGACACGTGTGGAAAGGCAGACACGGACTGGACATCGAGGAAGCAACAGGGCTTACCTTAAGGGGGACTTGATAGTTTCAGACCCAATTGTATTTAGGGGTCTTATACATATGTTAGATAGCTGATAGAGTTGTTGTGATAATCAT